>JAVKPL010010409.1:0-43893 GCA_032173675.1 Gastrolobium villosum | reverse complement strand
TTGGTTGTAGTCGTCTCCGAATTTGTAATTGCTTCCGAGTTTGAAGCTAGAGGTGGTTTCTCGGATTTGTTCAGCCTAAACCTACAATAAATAGAAATAATAATAGTTTATCGCATACCTGAGTAGGATATGAGAACCCTATATGATGATGTCTTGTGCGCTGATTAGGATTATCCAGAATCAAATGTTCAACAATTTTCCCGCTTCCAATTAGGAAAAGGACGGGTGCCCAAAGGTCTTCTAGTAAACAATTTTTATCCCGGAGGACCGATCTTCTTTTATTAAACCATTTTTATCCCGAAGGGCCGGTCTTGTTTTAATAAACCATTTTTATCTCGGATGGCCGGTCTTCTTTTAGTAAACCATTTTTATCCCGGAGGGCCGGTCTTTCTATTGATAAACCATTTTTATCTCGGAGGGCCAGTTTTCTATTGATAAACTTTGTTTTCCCGGAATAGGGGACGGTCTTCCATTTAAGGCGGCAAAAGACTTTTGTTTTCCCGTTTCCGAATAGGAATTGGACGGGTGCCCATGAGGCCATTTAAGGCGGCAAGGGACTTTTGCTTTCCCGTTTCCGAGTAGAAATTGAACGGGTGCTTAAAAGGCCATATTTTGGCGGCAAGGGACTTTTTATTTGTAGCCGAATTGTGATTGATTCATTCGTGATTTATGATGCTGGTAGATATGTTCCCCCCTGAAAAACAGGAAACATGCAACTTGCAAGGAAGATGTCAATCAATTGTAGAGTAAAAAAGTCTACAAACAATAGGAAAAGATAGAGTACTTTGAGATACAACTTGTACTGCGCAAGTTGTTCATTTTCCAAATTTGGGACACTGATGATGATGATGATGGGAGCAATTACTAATAAATGCTCTGAATCTCTTGGTATGCTGACTTCACTTTCTTGCTTTGGGATATTGATCATTGCCAATAATTGTTGAAGAATTGCTATAACATACTGGTTACTCACACTGTGACCTTCATTTTCAGGCGTTGGAGTAGTGGTACATAGGGGTGTAAATGGGCCAGGCTACTCGTCAGGGGCCTCTGGCCCGACCTACCTTTGGCCTGGTCTGGCTTGGCCCACATAACAAAACAGGCCAGGCTTGTGCTAATTATAAAGCCTCTTTTAAAATCAGGCCACATGCCTATTTTGTAAAGCCTGGCCCATGCTGGCCTATATTTTTAAATAATTTTTTAATAAAATTTATCTTATATAATAGAGTTTAGGGACTGGGGGACTGCCGATCTTTTCTTCATTTTTACTACTTTTGATCCACATAAGCTGTGTTTTTGTTCACCATCTGAGCCACCTCCAACCAGTGACCACACTACTCATCAACAGCTGCGCTATTGTTCATCAGCCTTCATTTCGATCGGTGCTAGAGGGACACACCACGTTGCCAACTGTTTTTTTTTTTTTTTTTTGAAACCCTTATTCTATTGTTTTTATTTGGCTTCCCTGAATATAATTCTTACACCATGAGTGCTTCAAGCTTAGTTTCCATGAATATACTTTTTTAAATCGTGGGAACTTTGTTTCTCTATTTTTGTTTATTGTATTGTACTGGGTTCAAGTGTTATTTTCTCAATTTTTGTGGCAGTACTCTGATCACCTAACTCCAGCTTTTTATTTTGAGTATTTGTAGACTATCGTTAATTCGTTATTGGTTTCAATTAAATTTCACTAACTGTGATCAATTTTAATACTTTGCACTTTTGCAAAAAGGATGAAAAGATCTAAATATAGAACACCTCTAATATGTCTTCAAGCAGACCAGAGGCCAGGCCAGGCTTAGAATATTCTATATAGACCTGGCCTATTTATGCTAAAGTCTGATTTAACCTGACCCATTTACACCCCTAGTGGTACAATTAGTTGAGGTTCCGAATTCCTTCGATGAATGTTCAAATCGCCAGAGCTATTTCCATCGTATTTAAACTGCATGCGTTGTTTGAACACAACCGCAATGCTCTTTTATGCTCTAAATTCATGTTAGCATCTACTGCATTGAACAAATAAATACAAATGTTTAGCACCATACATCAAAATCTTGCAGACAATCATGACTCAATTGTTAAATTTGAAAACAAAATGCCTTCACATTAAAAAATTAAAAAATTTCTTATTTTATTTTATTTTTGGGAAAAGTGTGTATAATTTTAAAGAATGTAAAGTTGTGTCATTTTAAGAGAGGGAAAGAGATAGATAAAGTAGGAGAGAGAAAGAGTTGACAAAAAAAGTAAAGGTGTGAGTCCCGCATCTTTGTGAGAGTGAAAGGATATAAGTTATGTCATTTAAAAGGATAAACATTTTTCCCTTTATTTTTTATTAACAACCATAAGTACAACATTTGCAATTACGAGGATCTGAGCTTCAATTTAAGATCCATTTTAATCCATCATTAATTTATAAAGCCATGGGTTTAATAGCCAAGTAGTAAGATTGCAGCGCGAGGAAAATCTTCTTTCAATTCACATTTTCATAAATCAATGCTTATATTGTTATAATAATAAAAGGTGCAAGAGGGATAAAGCATAAAAATTAAAATAAAATAAGGATCATATGTATTATTCAAAAAAGAATGGATGATATTAGTCAAATAAAAGGAGTAAACCTGTTAGTCTGTCACTGTAATGCATGTGGCTTAACTGTCCAGCAACTAATTCCAAGCTTTCTTTTTATAGATTAGAAATGGTCTCCACATGAAGTATGAATTAAAAACTAACCATATTTTCGTCAAAGATTTGGAAAATTCTCTTGAATGCTTCAAGGTCCTCAGACATCATTATCAAGGTTCACATCATCTGCAGTTAAAAGTATGAAAACAATCGATTTAGAAATCACAGCCTTTTCTATCATTTCCTTACCTTCCTCTCCTCATTGAACCTGGCCATATAGTCAATGTTTACGGAAGAATTCTAAATTTCAAGAATATGTCTTCAGAATTCAAAAAACCTTTGATACTTTTTCTTTTTTAAATAATTAGGAGGATTAATTAGCAAAATATAAAATTATGTTCAGAATCATCAGGAAAATTGCTGGAGAGGTAGAGCTCTCAAAAGGTAAGATAGAAATAAGTCACATATTTCCTTCTTTCTGGCCTTTTTTTATTTTTTTTTTATTCTCACTTTTTGTTATAAATTATTTTCATAACTAAAGAAGAAGTAAATGTATTCATCTAATTTCCTGACATTCAAGTTCTTACTAATTGCAGAGGATATTACTTGATGAAACACATATTAGGCCAATTAGCTTTGAAGACGTAGTCAAGGAAAATTAATATATAAAATGAAAAGAAGGTGAGGCGACTAGTCTCACTTCGAATGAATTTTGCAGCTTAAAATTGTGTAAAAAATAACATTTTTGAAAGGAAATACGAACTAAGTCGTGTACGTATGTATTGGAATCTATCACCCAAAAAATAAAAGTTATTAGAATCAAATTTGTTAGCCCAAATATGACTATGTACTCATAAATCCCAAACGAACAGGTAATATGCATAACTCATATCCTAATTAAAATGGAAATTTTATATCTATGTCGATCAAAACGTCGGTTGATATATATAAAAATCATTAAAAAGTCCTTACCCACCGGCTTAAGTTTTTTGGTTGAATTAGTTCTTTACATGGTATCAGAGCCTCGTGTATTGTTCAAGTGAAATTTCTTTGTTCACACATGTAGGTGGGCCTGTGCATTGTCCACCCTTCAAGCTCAATGGTCTCTCATGTGAGGGGATGTTGAGATATATAAAAACCATTAAAAGTCTTTACCCACCATCTTAAGCTTTTTGGGTTGAATTGGTTCTTTTCAACGTCCAAAATGTTTACGGAAGGTTATATCTATGTCGATTAAAGATAAGAAAGAAGACTTAGCTTATATTCTCTTCAGCGTAAGTCCTATCCCATGTTATACAAGGTTATAAGTGACTAATTGATATGAGAAAAATCTATTTCGCAGTAGTATTGCAGCGATATACAAGGTTATATGCAATAATAATGACTCTCATACTGCTTGTAATAACCTCACTAAATGTAACTCAAAATTAGAGAAGTGTGTAAATTTCCAATCACAAGCAAGAATCAATAATGGATATGTCTCAATTGGTCCAAGCCAGAACAGTACAGATCTATAACTACCAACCAACAGATGTATAGTACCAATCAACATGCTTTACAACAAATTGAGCAGTACCCCTCCTACTCGAAATTTGAACTCATAAAAATTTGTTCCAAATACCTAGGTACGGCTTACTAATAAGTGCGACAATAATTTTTATTAGGGTTTTATATTTCTCATTTAACATGAGAATTAAAACTTTTCTACACACCATTCGATTTCCGTGCTAATATGGGATCTACACCTAATTTTTTCTAACACATGGGTCCACATATTTTTTATCTTTACAACATAAAATTTCAATTCTCATTTAACATGAGAAATATAAAAGCTAGGAGAAAACAGATCCAGTAGTACTTGGTAAAACAATAGTATGCTCGTGTCAATAAGTATGCACAGTATAATCAATTTTTCACCAACTTAAAAATACAGGAAGCTAGAATTTAATAAATCAAAAGAAATACTGCACTATTTGAGACTGATCTGTCCATTTTTATTTTTATTTTTTATCTCTCCCCTTTCTTTGTCAAAGGTTCAAAGTTAATAATTTAGTATTCTTTATGCGAAACTATTATTTGAATCATAATTATGTAAATTTCCTTAGATATAACATACCGTTCGCGGAGTGTCATTAATAAATAAAGCATATATAATATGTAGAGACTCAGACTTTCTCCAAAGTTACATTATTAGATTAAAAAAAATCTATATTTAATTTGTGATGAACTATATGTAAACTTTAAATTAAAGAATACAAAATAAATTATCTTTATTATTATTATTATTAAGTGGGCAATGCGGTTTATAAAGCCAGTTAAAGGCTGCGAAGCATAAAGAAGGCATTTATGCATGACCAAATCAACCCAAAAAGTTTTCACCAAAAAAAAAAAAATCAACCCAAAAAGTATATGGGTTTTAAGTGTACAAATACATTTTACACCACGTTCTGAGTTTTTTTTTTTTTTTTTTAAGATTTGAAGCATGAAATATACATAAATTAATTTTAACTTGTGCTAAAATTAATTTTATTTTTAATATAAAGAACAGAGGTGATAATAATTGAACTCGAACCTTTCGTCGTATGAAGAAACTTAAATATAATGTCAAAAAAAATCAAATTAGTATACCAATTTAAACTTCTTGGCGAAAATACAGGAACCATTTTATTTCACTAAGCACTATGCGTAAATTGCATATATAAACAAAGGAATTAAACTTCATAAATTATAAATATAGCAGTAAGGGTAAGCAATATAGCTAAAGTTATGATTATATAGATAAGAAATACAGCAGTGACAAGAATCAAGAACTACCTAATTATTGTGCTCAACTGAACCCAATAAGATATGGAGGTAATGAAGCTGAAATAAGATTATAAAAACTAAGGAAACGGTTCTTAACTAATATTACGGAATCTAAAGCAACCACTTAAAATTTGAAGAATTACTACCGTGAAAAGCGTGTGCTTTTGTTGTTATATGCATCTTGGTGAGGCAAATAAGTAGCTTATCACACATTGAACGAAAATCAAAGGTAACAACAACTAGAAATTTATGAGATATTAGTTGAATTAAAGATGAGGGAAAAAGAAAGAATACTTACCTTATATGCTTTTCAAGTCTCATCCAATGTTTTAACCGTCGGCACCCATTTAAGGGACATATGGAGCAAGACTTAAATTTGAACGTCGGCATGAACCCCAGCTCGGGTTCTTCATAATCGATTGAAGAGCTTGGGGATTTTTTATGGGTCATGAACCGAGATCTAGCATGTGGGTCTTCACGGTTTCCAAGGATCATTGTTGGGTGTTCGACATGCTTAGAAATCTGGCGTGGAAATCAACCCGGTGATCGTATCAGCAAATGAGGTAAATTGTAGACAATATTTTTTTTTTCTCCTTCATGAAGCCATTTGGCTTCTGCCATGGTTTGCTGGACTAGCAGTGTGGATCGTCATTAGGGTGAAATCTTCTCCAATGGGCATTGGTGAATGGAGGTGGGATTAGAATTTTACCGTTCTCATACAAGGCGCCAAATGTTCTGGAGTGAATATTGATGGTCTAGCAAGATAGCTAATATTTATATATACGGAAGCTTATGGTAAAGATGCCAATCAATGAGAAGTCATGTACCTTAGGCCAAAGTCCGAAGGTATGAACAAGGGGTGTGTGAGTCACCTACGGTGGATAGGATGTGCTATGGGAACAAGTATTGTAGCCATGATATGTTAGATGAGTTCCTAGATTAGTTATGAGATGATCCCCTTTATTAGCTATCAAAGATTATATTTAGATGAATGCACTATGAGATTCTGCCCCTAGTGGATAGTTTGCAAGTGACTTAATAACATGATGCAATGCTTAATGGGTGGTTATTGATAGTGGATGGAAGTTATGGGAGAATGATGGAATGAGATGCTCCATGTAATGGGGATAGAAAGTGAATATTCGTAAGTGATCCATAACATAGTGTAACTTTTTTGGGAAATTTTTTTCCCACACTCCCTTATAAAAAAAACCACCGTCTAAGCATACACCATTCAACAACATTGCTAACATTGCTACTTGAAATGATGTCAAATGACAGACACACTGACCAGCTCCAATGTACTGTCCTTCAAAATGTGAATATGATTTTTGTTGTGCCTCTTTTTCTCATGGAATATATTACATGTGGTAAATTAGTTACTTTACTGGTGATTGGTTGAATATTATAATTAATGTTAAAGAAATAACTTAAATTTTTGAATTAAATTAATTCTTTACAATTAATTATATGGTTAATAACATTCAATTAATAAATTTACTTTTTTATTTAAAAAATTGAAAATGTTTCGAAAATTGTATCAATTAAATATTTTTTAAAAAATAATATCATAAAAATATTTTTTAAAAGTTTATCTAAATGTGTCATGACTCAATTCTAATCACTTTTCCTGTTCTGCAAAATTTTATTTTATTATTACTAATTTTTTAAAGGGTTTTATATTTCTCTAGTTACATGAGAATTGAGATCTTATGTTATAGAGAAAAAAAGTATGTGAGATCCATATGTTAGAAAAATTTATATGTAGGACTCATATCAACACAAAAATCGAAGAGTGTGTAGGAAGATTTAAATTCTCATTTTAAATGAAAATTATAAAATCCTTTTTTAAATGCTTTTATCCTTATCAAGTTATTATGTCTTTTACGAGAAAAGCTAACATGGACCAGGTCCACCATCATTCGGTGTTCCATTTTTTCAAAATAAGAAATTTATTATGATACTTTTACCTCTATCATTTTAAATATTTCCTTCCATATCCTAATTTTTTTTTATTTTTGCAAAAAAATGCATCGGGGAGGAGATTAACTTTTCTCGTCTTTTACCTTCTTGTCAGAAGTGGAAGGCAATCATTCCCGAGGCTTCCATCACGTTTTACTCGGCCTTGTTTACCGTGCTATATCTTATTATAGACATGTTGCTGACCTGTGTAGCACCGATATTGACACGGGACACGTGACACGATACGATACGATACTCCGACACGTTAATTTTAAAAAATGTTATATTTCGACACGTTAGAACACGTTTTGATATTAAATAATATTTTTAATTTATGTGGTGTATATTATATTTAATATTCAATAATATAATAAGAAAATGAGTCTAAACTTATAATATTCATAAATTTTGCAAAAAAACAAAAGATATCCCAAATATTTATATTAAACTCAATAAAATAGTAATTGTAATCCAACGAATCTAATAGTTGGAACTAAAAACTCAACGCAATGTAACTTTTAAACCTTTTTTTGAATTTCTATAACGTGTGTTGGAGTGTCCGAGAGTGTCGGACACGACACGTTAGTGTTTTTGAAGTGTCGGTGCTTCATAGTTGCTGACGGTGGTTTCATGTTACGCGGTTTAGGAGATGTTTTTTCATGATAAAATTGTGTCATTTTAACTAAGCAAAAAATATGGATAAAAAAATAGAGAACGAAAAAAAAAATAATAATAAAGATATGGGTCTATCTTTTTTATGAGAGTGAAATAATATAAGTTATGTCATTTAAAAGGAAAAATATTTTTTTATTTTTTTGTATAGATGGTTTCTTTCCAAAATTTAAAAAAAATTTAAAAAAAAATTGAGAGAAAAAATAAAAAAAAAGAAGGGATAAAAATTATTTTTTATTTATAAGAAAGGGACCACAGAATAAGTAGGGAGCATAATAAATTTTTCTGCAATTTATAACAAATTTGTATTTTTTTTATTAAAAATAAATTTTAAACTAAACAAAACTTAAAAAGTTAAAAATTATTTAGTGATTATCATGATTATATAAAAATTTTAGTTTAAAAGTTATTCCTTTATAAAAAATTACTTATTTTAATAAAAACTAATAAGAACTTAAAAAAAAACTTTTCTTAATAATTTTTTGCTTTCTATTTTTTTATTATAAAAAAATATTTTTATTATATGAAATTTTATAAAAATATATTTGTCTTTAACTTCTTCTTCTTTTTTGTATAATATTTGTCTTTAACTTCTACTTATCAAAAAAAAAAAAGCTAAAAAAAATACAATTCAAACAGTTACTTGTGCGAGTGGTTTTTTTTTTTTTTTTTTTTTTTTTTTTCTTTTTGGTACAAAGCGAGGGTGGTTTTCTTCCCTCTGTTTTGAGAAAGAAATGTGAACTAAAATTTCTTTATTACTTGAAAAGACAAAAATAGAGTTACAAAATGGATAACTTAAATATTAGTAGAGAACTGACAAACTATTTAATAAATAATAATAACAATCTAAATTATTACTGACTAATTATCAATTAATAATTAATTAACTATATGTGTATTTGTTTGGTTTTTTGACCATTGTGGCCCTTATGTAATAATTAATTACTAAATTGACCATGATTATAAATTATTTCAAAAATTTAACTTCTCCAGAAAACATAACACCAATCTGTCCCTGTTTGACCAAGCCTACCCGGGTACCCCCTTCCCTACCCGGGTAGATTTTGAAATTTTTTATCTACCCGGATAGGGAGGGGTACCTATAATAGCCCAATAGAATTAATTAGCAAAATACATGTGATTAGATAATTAAGCATGTATTAGTGTGTAAAAATAAGTAAAATCCCTAATAAAATTAATTGGGGTCACTTTTGAGGAAAAATGTGTACTCAGTGAAAATTAAGGGGTATAAATGGGTGTAGACAAAAGTACCCAAAATATAAAAATGGAAGTAGAAATATTCCTACAAAAATATTCCAGACTGTTGGGTAAAGTTTGGTAATTAATTGAATTGAATAGATAGATGAACCGATACCCACTTAACCGGTGTTAAGTGGCAAGCCACTTAAGGAACCAAATATCTTCCCCTTTTCCCATATATGCAGCGTGCAGAGAGAGAAGAAGAAAAGAAGGGAAAAGAAGAAAGGAAAAAGAAGAGAAAAGGAAGAGAGGGAGGAGAAGAGTGAACCATAGGTGAGGCAATCCTTGATGGTTTTGATTGATTCCAAAGCCTAAACCACTCCAAATCTTCCCCTCTTTCACAATCCTAGCTTGGGTCTTGGTGGGGAGTTGTGTAGGTTGAGATTTTTCCTCCCAAAGTTTGGACCCATTGGAGAAGTTGTGAGATTTAGGAGCTTCTACCTCCATGGAAGCTTGAGGAACCATCACCCCTTGATTGTGCAACCATTAGTGGTAAGATTTCATCCTTTGAACTCTATTTTCATGAGAAATGCATGATTTAGGTTTTGGATGAATAGTGTTTTGGGGTTTATGGTTATGTGAGTAAATGGGTTATGTTCTAGGAAGATTGAGGCCCAGAGTATGTTGAGAAAAATGCTAGGAATGACATTTAATCGGTGAAAATAAGTTTATATAGTCATATGATTTTGGTTGGAAAATTACAAAATTATGCATTTGACTATGGTTTGGCTTGTTGGTGTAATCAATGGTTTGGTTTGGGTTGATTGTTGATATTGTCCATGTGATGCTTAGGATTGAGGCATTTGGACCAACCGTGAGTAACCAACCATTGGAGCAAGCTATGGAGCTCGGTTAGCTCCTTGGGATTGATAATTGTGTTGTGAAGATTGGTGAAGAACAAAGGTTAAGTTGGAAGCATTGAGGTAAGCCTTCGAACCTTGGGTGTAATTCCCTTTATTGTTCCACCAAGCCCTGAACGGGTAATGGTGTGTTGTTGTATATAAATGCAATGAAATAGTGTAATGCTTTGTTATACGTATTTGCATGCTTTGGTGTGACATAGGATGGTGTTTCCCTATGTTGGTATGTTGCATGACGATGCGTAAATCATACTTGGTAGTTTAGCTGGCCAGTAGGACTATTTGCATCTGAGTATCCTTAGGACAGCTCGAGAGCTCGAGGGATTTCTCCTGGAGATGTTGTGTACACTTGCATGGATATGTATTTGCTGCATTATTATTGTCATTGCTATTACACTGTTATTGAACTATGGGGTGGAGAGATGCTCCAAGGGCCCCTGGTTTACTGGATATATTCGTATATCTCACCCCGTGTTGTTGGGGACCCCCTTTCAGGAAAGGATGCTGCAGGAGCCTCTGATGGCAAGTGGCCATATTTGAAGTGATTGGGCATATGAAGATATTGTGTCATGTGATTAAGCATGTCATTTTGTAGTTCCTATGTATAGAATTGTAAATGAAAGACAATTGTCATATGCATGCTATGTGTTAATTGGTTGGACTTAGCCTATGCTCATCCCCTTTGGTATCTCTTTTGTTGATGGGAACTAAGGAGTTGATCATAGTGTTTTGTAGCTAAGTCCCATGATTTGTAATTGAAACTTGTAAACATGATGTAATGTGGTAATTATTGGGTATTTGCATATATGATGAAATGATATGCATGCTTCTCTTGTGTATGAGTATCTAGAGAGACTAGAATTCATGTATTTAAAGGATTATATGATGTAAATTAGGTGAAAGAAGACCTTTAGGTTGGAAAACCAATTTAAAACAAAGGGACCCTGCCTTGTTGTCCAATTTTCGTATCCTATATGATAGATTTGGACCCTTGTGTCTTGATGGAAGTTGTAGATATGTTTCTTAGCTTTCCATAGAGACCAAGATTGTGTAATTTGGATAAGTATAACTAAAGTTATGGTTAAAATACCACAGGAAGGTCAAATTGCCCTGTTTTGGGTACACAGCCCTGTTGTCTGGCGCTATGGGCGCCAGACTGGCGCTAGGAGCGCCAACGGCCAAAATTAGGCAGTGGTGCTGGCGCTGAGGGCGCCACTGTGGCGCTGTCAGCGCGGGGGATCTGCTGTTTCAGCACCTGTCGCGTAGAAATCTCATAACTTGGGCTACGGTGCTCCGATTTGAGCGCGGTTTGAACCCACGCGTAACTAATGAAAAATCCTACAATATAATGGGCAAATGGAGACCATAATAAATGAAATTAAAGTATGGTATTAAGCTTTAAGTATGTTATTCCGCAATGTATTATAGTTATGGTCACGCAATTGGGTAATTTTAATTCGGCTTGTTTTAAAAGAAAAATTTAACCGGATTTTAATTGCACCAATGTGATTGTAACTGCGCTTAATATCATAAGTCAATGTTAACAAACCGGTTCTAGAACGGGGTGTTACAGTACCCGGGTATATTTCTTGAATCTGGAAAATGTTTGAATTATTTACCCGGGTAGAGGGGGTACCCGGGTAAATAATCCAGATTGAAAAACGAGTAGGGATGGTGCCATTCCAACTGAAGAACAACAACTCCAAATTGAAAATGCCAAACTCAAAGCTGAAGTTTGTGTCCACAAAACTCAAAAACATAGGTTATAATTACTTTTCTGATTTTCTTTATATATAAAATTCAGATTGAAAATTACACTCTTAGAACATTTGTTGGTAGAGAAATATACCCGGGTACGCAATTGTCGCTGTCTTCAGTGCCTGCCTCAGAAGTTGCGGTTTTCGGTCATCAAAGCTCAATGTCACGTGAAACGTTAACATTAAAAATAAAACAAAACCAAAACTTGACCTATTATACAGAGCAACTTAATAAAAAAGATGTCTTAAAAATAAGATAGTTTGATCGTTGTTGTAGAGAGAAATGGCTGGTAATGCAAATAGGAGATTGGGCGTGGCTGTGGATTTCTCACCATGCAGCGTCAAAGCACTAAAACGGACGGTGGATAATGTTGTCAAAGAAGGGGATCACCTTATTCTTGTTATCATTCGCACCTCAGAATACTACGAGCACGACGAGATGTAGCTCTGGGAAGCCACTGGCTCACGTTAGTAATCTCTGTTACCATGCTTCTATATGTGTTGCAATTCATGTACCCGAAATATATATAGGAGCTTATAGAACAAGAATTTCAATTCGGAGTTGTTGTTCTTCAGTTGGCATGGCACCATCTCTGCTTGTTTTTCAATCTGGATTATTTACCCGGGTACCCGCCTCCCTACCCGGGTAAGTAATTCAAGCATTTTTCCATATTCAAGAAATATACCCGGGTACCCCCCCTCCCTACCCGGGTAGATAAGAATTTTCAAAATCTACCCGGGTACGGAAGGGGGTACCGGGTAGGCTTGGTCAAACAGGGGCAGATTGGTGTTATATTTTCAAATGAGGTTAAATTTTTAAAATAGTTTATAATCAAGGTCAATTTGGTAATTAATTATTACATAAGAGCTACAATGGTCAAAAAGCCATATTTGTTTCATTTATCTATTGATGTTCTGTTTGGATGGGTTGTAGAAATGGAATGTCATATCAAGAGAGTAAAATTTGCTATTACTTCCTTGTTTCAATGTTAAATTATCAAATCTCGGAAATTGCAACAAGCAAACGTTCATTTCATATTAAAGATTTTCATGTTTAGCTTACCAAAAAAAAAGTTTTTCAAGTGTTTTTAAGTTAACTTTGTCCTATCAATTTATTTCATATGTTAAATAAGCTTAATTTAAGTAATATAATTTTAAACTAGTTGAAAACATAGAAACCACTTATAACCTACTCCAGAACACACTAAGATGTACGGGATCTAACTCGAAAGTTCAATATTTTTGTTTGGTTGCATCTTAATATATAGAAAGGAGGATAAAAAATTGGAAAGTTTGCTGATGAGTCATTTTCTCCTTCATTCTCAACTTTGTGTTCACACTGGAGAATAGTTTGAAAAGTTACTTCTTTTGGAAAAAAAATTATTTCATAAATAAAAATTCTAAAAAGGGAGATTCTCTAAAATTATAAAATACTTGGTGGTAGACAATTGTATTAATAATCTTCTCAATTCGAAATTCGAAATTTAAATTTTAAATGGGTGGGAAAAATTTAATATTTATACAATGATTTTAATGGAGCCGGCTATATTGATTGCATGGGTAATTGTTATGTATCAAAGTGAAATATTGTGCTGCAAATTGCCTTTTGGTCTGCATCACTACGAGGAACATTATTTTCATCTTCTTTGGTCCGTTTCTCTTCTTCTCCTCTGATTGTATTCATCGTCTTTGGTCTGTTTCTCTTCTTCTGCTCTTATTATATCGTTTAACATAATGTATTCGAAGTACGATTCCATAAAGGATCTTAATCCTACGAAAGAAGACTGGAGGATTAAAGTGCGCGTGGTTAGGTGTTGGAAGGTTCCCAATTTTAATCCAAAAGATTTTGATGACAATGTTGATATGCTTTTGTTAGATGAACAAGTAATGTCATTTTTTTATCATATTTTTCTTTTCGGCAGCTGCATTGTCATTTTTTTGATTGATATAGTACATATTTTCATTTTATAGGGTGGAAGGACCCATGTTACGGCGCAAGGTTCTTTGCAAGTTCGAAAGAAAATTCGCGAGGGAGATGCTTATTTTATAAAAAAAATTGGAGTTTGGTTGAATAGTGGTAATTTCAGGCCAAATACGGCATGAATATCGTTTGACTTTCAACTTGAGGACGGATGTGAAATCCATTGTTGATTCTATTATTCCTGCGCACGGTTTTGTTTTTGCTGAATTTGACGTTATTGAGAAGGAATCGTCTGACTCCCCGTATTTAATAGGTGATTGTTTGGTCTATGGTGTTATTCGTTTTCATTTAAGATTTTTTATATAGGACGTGATCATGAATCCATGTTATATTCTTTAGACGTTATTGGTTTGTTGTCTAGAATTGGGGAAGTCCGTGAACATGTCATCTCGGGTAGGAAAACAAGAATGGTTGTTGTGGAGCTTGACAATATGAGGTATTTATGTTATGCATATTTCTGATTTTTTACTAAAAAGTCTCACGAAATCCACACCAATAGAAAATCCATTAAAATCGTCAGATTTTTGAATACCACGAAATTGTGATTCCATTGTTTAAGATCTTGATTGAATACCAACGGATTTTGACGGATTCTAAAGTAATCCTTTAAAATCCTAATTGAATACCACTGCCTTTTTTTCAATCCATTAAAATCCTAATCGAATACCAATGAACTTTTTTGTCCAAAAACAATCCATTAAAATCCTTTAAAATCCCAATCCAATACACCCCCTAAAATCGTCGGATTTTTGAATACCATGAGATTGTGCTTCCATTGTTTAAAATCTTGATTGAATATCATCGGGTTTGGACAGATTCTAAGATAATCCTTTAGAATCCTAATTGAATACCACGTGACTTTCAATCCATTAAAATCCTAATCAAATACCAATGGATTTTTTTTTCCAAAAACAATCCATTAAAATCCTTTAAAATCTCAATCCAATACACCCCCTAGGAATAAAAAGGAAATAATGTATAAATCCAATATCTGAGCCAGATTTATCAATGAAAAATAAGGAAATAAATGCACGAAATCCATATCCGAGCCCAAAACTTCAACTATAAATAGAGGCCCAGCCTAACCAAACCAATTCATTTCAATTCTCAGTATGTGTTCTCTTCTCCTCTACTACTCCATCTCTCCTTACTTCAAAGCTTTTTTATTTTATTTCATTATTATTTTCTTTTGGTTATAAACCACTTTCCTTCTCAAATCACTTTTATTCTAGAAGGTACCAAATACGGAGACCAGTAATCCTAATCAGTATATAGTCACTGGTTAGCGTTTTATGAATTTTTGTTTTATGTAATGTTGATGCTTAGGTACCAAATAGGGAGACCATGTAATCTAATCTTTCATTCCCTAACAACCTATTCTTTTCTTACATGCCAACTTTCCAATCTCTATAAACACAAACCTTTTATATATACCAATTGTTTTCTAATTGTTTTCTTGAACTGTTAATTATAGTATGGATCCAACATTCCCTCAAAACGGGTTTGGTGCTTCAATTCCAAGTACCTCAGAGGACTCAGTGTGCAACCATGCAACCAACCAAGATTCGGTTGTTTCCGACAGTGAGAGCCGTGTTTCCGGCACCAGAGTGATGCACCAACACAGTCCCAGGTTGTTTTTAGAAACGCTCGGAGAAGGCAGCGTTGTTCACGACATCATCAAGAGGAGGTTCCTTAGTGGTTTGGGCTTGCTCGGTACCAAAACAGAGGTTGTCGCCATTCGCAGGAACGCCAGCGTGGTGTTGCAAGCGCGTGTTCAGTGCTTTCATGTTTATTCGAGAGCCATGGCGAAACTGCGCCATGGGAATGACAACGTGAAGTATGCTTGGTATGGATCTCGTGGTGAGAAAGATATAAGAGATGTCATTTCACATGGTTTTGGTCATGTTCATGGTCATAAACTATCTCTCTCTCCGGATGATTCTCCTCTCGAAAGGTTCGCGTGCATTACTTTGATGGAGTAGGATATCATTACTATCCATGTTATTACCCATCAATCCATATTTTCATCTCTGTGTGGTTATAATTCCTAATATTTTTTATGAAAGCATTAAATATGTGAAAACATAACCAGGTGAAAATAAATATAAAAATATTAAATATGTGAAATCATAACCATACAAAAATTGAAATAAATATAACCGTCGGATTAAATGTGAAGCTTTGATTGCTTCAGTCTGTATTTGAAAATGTTTATGTTTGATTATGAGTTTCAAAAGTTGTTTGTGTTTGTTGTTGTTTTTGTGCAGTGTGAAAAACTGTGTTGTTGGCGAAGATGGTGTGAGGCACTTGTTACTATGCAGCGTTATTCTAGGGAGAACAGAACTTGTGCTTCCTGATACACAACAATGTAATCCGAGTTCAGAGGATTATGATTCTGGGGTGGATGGTTTTTCAACTCCTAACAACTACATAATTTGGAGTAGCAAGATGAACACTCATGTCTTGCCAGCGTTTGTTGTGAGCTTCAGAGGTCCTTCCTTGAAAGGTTTGTATTTTATAAAGATCTTTGTGTGTTTTCATTTTACTATGTGGTGTTTGGATTTTGGATGGTCTTCTATATAAATTAAATTTTTTTTTTGGTGAAATATATAAATTTAATTTTAATCATGTGTTACTATGTAGGGATTGAGAAGAGTGAAGGAGAACGTTTGAGACCATCTTCACCTTGGATTCCATTCCCAGCTCTGATTTCTATGCTTTCCAATGATTTGTCTCAGCCTGACATTGCTCTCATCCACAAGTTCCTCAAAGATCACAAAGTAAGTGCTTCTTCTTACTAGCATCTTGATTTGCGAAAAATCTATTGTAATATGGGCGCAGACATTTGAGACTGTTGCGTGATCACTGTTTTTTTGTTTTTGGCAGGAAAACAAGATTTCACGAAGGGAACTGGTACAAAAAGTGAGACAAATAACAGGAGACAAGTTATTCAATGCAGCCCTCAAATCTTATAGAGCCAAGCCCAAGGTACACCTATTTGGTGCGGTTGATTTCATTGTCGTATGTGTGAGGTCGACATTAATTGATTTTCTATTCTAAGCTAACATGGTAAATTTGTTTGTCTCTGTACAGAAAAAACCGGCAAGCTTTATGCAAATAAAGTCAAAGAATGGAAACCGGACAGCTAGAAGACGGATAGAATGATTCTCTTCATATAGGATTTCTATTGATAACAAGAAAAGATGATTACCGGAGTTGACACACAGGCTCTTACCGTCTTACTAAACTTCAAAGCCATACTTACGAGTATAGTTATCCCCATTACACAGACAATACCATAGCCACATGTGTCAGTTGCCTGGATCAGAATTGCTGTTTTTCCAGTCCCGTTTGGATGAGTTTTTTTTTTTTTTTTTAAAAAAATATTGCTCGTATTTTTTTTTTTTGGTTAATAATATTGCTCGTGTTTAATTTGTTTGGATGTTTGTTTAAAAAAAATGCATAAGTCACAAATAACTTTAATTTTTTATAAAAAAGTATTTCTGAAATAAGGAAAAAATAAAAATTACTTTTTTAATAAGCCCAAACAAGTATATTGTATCATACTTTACGATTCAAAAGTGAAATCAAGTTTACGATTTTCAATTTTTTTAAAAAATATGAAAAATCAGAAAGGAAAAATAAAATTTGTGATCCAAATTTATGAATGAATTTGAAAAATCAATATTAATTAAGAAAATAATTAAATAAATATTCAAATTAACACAAATCTCCTCTCTCTTAAGAAAAAATATACAAATCTAAACGAAAATACAAATTTATGTAAAAAATAAAAAACAATTTCTTACAATCAAAATTTCTTACATAAATTTATATATAATATATAAATTTGTATTATATATTTTTAAATAATTTTTCATTATATTTCTGAATGATATACAATACACGATTAATAAAAGGCTTTATATTTTTTAGGCAAGGTGGCAAAAAATTTTCTCTCAGCCAAAGTGGGATCCATTAGGAGAAAAAAAAAAGTGGCAGCATATGAAACGAAGGGCCAATAGAAAATTGTTGTTTTATTCCTAAACATGAGAAATTAATTATCCTCATGCGACATTTGGTAAATATTTTTATATTAAAAAATCAAGATTTGTGAGAATATAATGAACAGTAAGTTTTTTTGAAAATGTTATTAAAAAATTATTTAATAAGTCAAAATATTATTGAAAATATTGGTTAAGTTTCTTGAGTTTATATTTAGTTGACGGTAAAATATGGGGTGAATTTATGAAACTAAACTCAAGATATTTAAATTTTCAAATACGATTAAAAAAAACAGAAGTGCATTTTTTTCAAGCACGAAGGAGGAAAAGAAAAATTGGGTTTGCGGTGAGTAGGGGTATCAAAACGGGTTGACATGACACTAATTCGACACGACACGAATTTGAGACGATATAAATACATCAACACGAACACGACACAAATTTTTATTCGTGTTAAAATCTACAACACTAACACGACATAAATTTTTTGCGAGTTGACACGACACGAATAACACGCAAAATAGGGGGTCAAAACGGTAATTGACAAATTTTTTTAAAAATCAATCGAAATTACAAAAATTAAAAATGATAATAATAATAAAATAATTAAAAAAATACGGGTCAACACGGACACAAATACATCAACACGAACACGAATTTTCGTGTCGTGTCGTGTCGCGGGTCGACCCGCATGTCAAAACCTATATTGACTCCGCTAGCGGTGAGGACTACTAATTGAGGAAAAGAAAATAAAACAAGGACTAATTACACATTCTTAATTGCTCCCTTGTCCATCTCAACTCCATTGCCAAAATGGTCATGCTCGACGAATTTAGACCATTATTGGTGTGACTTCCAAACCTTGCCCATCTCTTCAATTGGGGATGCCCTTAGTTTCAGGCAACATGAAGTACACAAATAATGACATCACCACTACAACATGGATGCGGACCACAGAAGATAAAAAACATCAAGGAATGGATATTGCCCAGATGCTCGACAAAGAATTTAATCACCTCCATAACTTATGTGAGAAGAAGTGTGATCGTATAATTTATACCCTTCAGGATTCTTGAAATATAACATCTTCGATGTGTTTGTTTTTTTTTTTTGGGATGTTTATTCAGGGAATGTAATGTTTCCGGGATAAATTTTAGATTTTTTTTCTATCAAATATAGGGAAATCAGGATGTAAGTGTGTTCTGGAATGAACATTGATGGTCTAGCAGGATAGCTAGTATTTGTATCTTTGGAGCTTATGGTAAAGATGACAGGCAATGAGAAGTCATGTACATTAGGCCAAAGTCCGATGGTATGAACAAGGCGTGTGTGTGAGTTACCTACGGTGGATAGGATGTGCTCTGGGCACAAGTATTGTAGCCATGGTGGCCAGGATATGTTATCAGATGAGTTCCTAGATTAGTTATGAGATGATCCCTTTGTTAGCTATTAGGGGTTATATATAGATGAATACACTAGGAGATTCTGCACGTGGGTAGTTTGCAGGTTACTTAATGGCATGATGCAATGCTTAATGGGTGGTTATTGATAGTGGATGGAAGTTATGGTAGAATGATGGAATGAGATGCTCCATGTAGTGGGGATAGAAAGTGGGTATCCATAAGTGGTCCATAACATAAGCCCCCCAGCCTGGCATTGCGCATAATCGGAATGTTGGGGTAAAAGTAAAGACCGTGCCTATCAAATAATGTTTAGTGTTGTGAAAAAGGATATGAATGCCGGGAAAACCCAGCTTGCGAAAGATTCCGGGTTCCAAGTTGCTTTATCGAGTTGCTCGTTGGTTGTAGTCGTCTCCGAATTTGTAATTGCTTCCGAGTTTGAAGCTAGAGGTGGTTTCTCGGATTTGTCAGCCTAAACCTATAATAAATAGAAATAATAATAGTTTATCGCATACCTGAGTAGGATATGAGAACCCTATATGATGATGTCTTGTGCGCTGATTAGGATTATCCAGAATCAAATGTTCAACAATTTTCGCGCTTCCAATTAGGAAAAGGACGGGTGCCCAAAGGTCTTCTAGTAAACTATTTTTTATCTCAGAGGACCGATCTTCTTTTAGTAAACCATTTTTATCCCGGAGGGCTGGTCTTCTTTTAATAAACCATTTTTATCTCGGAGGGCCGGTCTTCTTTTAGTAAACCATTTTTATCCCGGAGGGCCAGTTTTCTATTGATAAACCATTTTTATCCCGGAGGGCCGGTCTTCTTTTGGCGGCAAAGGACTTTGTTTTCCCGTTTCCGAATAGGAATTGGACGGGTGCCCGAGAGGCCATTTAAGGCGGCAAGGGATTTTTGCTTTCCCGTTTTCGAGTAGGAATTGGACGGGTGCCCAAGAGGCCATTTAAAGCGGCAAGGGACTTTTGCTTTCCCGTTTCCGAGTAGGAATTGGACGGGTGCCTAAAAGGCCATATTTTGGCGGCAAGGGACTTTTTATTTGTAGCCGAATTGTGATTGATTCATTCGTGATTTATGATGCTGGTAGATATGTTCCCCCCTGAAAAACAGGAAACATGCAACTTGCAAGGAAGATGTCAATCAATTGTAGAGTAAAAAAGTCTACAAACAATAGGAAAAGATAGAGTACTTTGAGATACAACTTGTACTGCGCAAGTTGTTCATTTTCCAAATTTGGGACACTGATGATGATGATGATGGGAGCAATTACTAATAAATGCTCTGAATCTCTTGGTATGCTGACTTCACTTTCTTGCTTTGGGATATTGATCATTGCCAATAATTGTTGAAGAATTGCTATAACATACTGGTTACTCACACTGTGACCTTCATTTTCAGGCGTTGGAGTAGTGGTACATAGGGGTGTAAATGGGCCAGGCTACTCGTCAGGGGCCTCTGGCCCGACCTACCTTTGGCCTGGTCTGGCCTGGCCCACATAACAAAACAGGCTAGGCTTGTGCTAATTATAAAGCCTCTTTTAAAATCAGGCCACAGGCCTATTTTGTAAAGCCTGACCCATGCTGGCCTATATTTTTAAATAATTTTTTAATAAAATTTATCTTATATAATAGAGTTTAGGGACTGGGGGACTGCCGATCTTTTCTTCATTTTTACTACTTTTGATCCACATAAGCTGTGTTTTTGTTCGCCATCTGAGCCACCTCCAACCAGTGACCACACTACTCATCAACAGCTGCGCTATTGTTCATCAGCCTTCATTTCGATCGGTGCTAGAGGGACACACCACGTTGCCAACTGTTGTTTTTTTTTTTTTTTTTGAAACCCTTATTCTATTGTTTTTATTTGGCTTCCCTGAATATACTTTTTACACCATGAGTGCTTCAAGCTTAGTTTCCCTGAATATACTTTTTTAAATCGTGGGAACTTTGTTTCTCTATTTTTGTTTATTGTATTGTACTGGGTTCAAGTGTTATTTTCTCAATTTTTGTGGCAGTACTCTGATCACCTAACTCCAGCTTTTTATTTTGAGTATTTGTGGACTATCGTTAATTCGTTATTGGTTTCAATTAAATTTCACTAACTGTGATCAATTTTAATAATTTGCACTTTTGCAAAAAGGATGAAAAGATCTAAATATAGAACACCTCTAATATGTCTTCAAGCAGGCCAGAGGCCAGGCCAGGCTTAGAATATTCTATATAGGCCTAGCTTATTTATGCTAAAGTCTGGCTTGACCTGACCCATTTACACCCCTAGTGGTACAATTAGTTGAGGTTCCGAGTTCCTTCGATGAATGTTCAAATCGCCAGAGCTATTTCCATCCTATTTAAACTGCATGCGTTGTTTGAACACAACCGCAATGCTCTTTTATGCTCTAAATTCATGTTAGCATCTACTGCATTGAACAAATAAATACAAATGTTTAGCACCATACATCAAAATCTTGCAGACAATCATGACTCAATTGTTAAATTTGAAAACAAAATGCCTTCACATTAAAAAATTAAAAAATTTCTTATTTTATTTTATTTTTGGGAAAAGTGTGTATAATTTTAAAGAATGTAAAGTTGTGTCATTTTAAGAGAGGGAAAGAGATAGATAAAGTAGGAGAGAGAAAGAGTTGACAAAAAAAGTATAGGTGTGAGTACCGCATCTTTGTGAGAGTGAAAGGATATAAATTATGTCATTTAAAAGGATAAACATTTTTTCCTTTATTTTTTATTAACAACCATAAGTACAACATTTGCAATTACGAGGATCTGAGCTTCAATTTAAGATCCATTTTAATCCATCACTAATTTATAAAGCCATGGGTTTAATAGCCAAGTAGTAAGATTGCAGCGCGAGGAAAATCTTCTTTCAATTCAGATTTTCATAAATCAATGCTTATATTGTTATAATAATAAAAGGTGCAAGAGGGATAAAGCATAAAAATTAAAATAAAATAAGGATCATATGTATTATTCAAAAAAGAATGGATGATATTAGTCAAATAAAAGGAGTAAACCTGTGAGTCTGTCACTGTAATGCATGTGGCTTAACTGTCCAGCAACTAATTCCAAGCTTTCTTTTTATAGATTCACTACCAGAAACAGAGCATCTAGAGGCGGTTAAATTTCCAATATTAGGCGGTTTAAACCGCCTCTGTTTGACCAAGTCGACGGTTCCTCAACCGTCGGAGTTAACTCAGTCGAGAGGTCATTCTCCGACGGTTAGACAAAACCGCTGGAAGAACCGCTTCAGTTAATTTTTGACGGTCCACGCAACGGGTGGAAACGCCTGAATTATCGTTCAAATATACCGGTCCACCATTTAAAGGCGGTTTTGTAAACCGCCTCTAATTAATAATTCCAGGCGGTTGTGGAGGCGGTTTTTTGAAATTTAAATATCATTTTATTTTCTCAGGCGGTTGTTGTGAACCGCCGGCTTATATAAATGGGGCCTTTTTTTTATCTGGCACTTTTAATATACAGTCTTTTTTGTCAATTGAAGTTAAATTTTTATCCGGCACTTTCAATAAATTTTTTCTTTTTTACATCATTTTTTATTTTGGTTAAGGTTAACTATTCTACAGTTAAATTTACAATCTCCAACAAAAAAAAGAATTAAAATTTTAAGAATAAGAGCAAAACATATCCATTAATAAACGATAATGTAAATATGCATACATTCATTGAAGGAGTAATAACCTAACAACCTTAGCTAATAGTGCATATTCAACAACCATAACCTAGGTACTTAACTAGAAATGTCAACAGTTAAAAATCCAGAAAACTAACAACCATTCATGGAAGAAATCCATGCACAATGTCCTAACTTCAAATAGATATCCTAACTTCAAATTTAAGATTCTGGTGCTGGTGGTGGAGGTTGAGCAAGAGGTGAAGCATTTGGTTCTTCACAATGTGGGTCATAACTACCATTAGAGGATCTTCTAAGTCCTGGAGATCCCAAGTCTGCAGCCTAATGCAAAAGAAAAAAAGAATAAATGAGACATACTGAATTTACAAGTTTCACACACAAGTAACAAATAAAGTTCAAATAAATGAATTTCCAGCATTAACATCAGAAACAGAAACAGTGGTAGCATATACATCAAGTATTCATATCCAATCTTGACATCAGAAACAGAAACGTGGCAGCATTAACAAGTAAATATGCATACATCAAGCTTAAAGTCAAGTCCATCAAGTGGTAGCAGTTCCAGCATATATCCAATAACCATATCCAATATCCATATCCAATCTTTCAACCTGTATGCAGAAACCTGTATTCTTTCTCTTTCTTATGAATATAATTCCAATATTCATATCCAATCTTACAAAATGAGGCACCCGTACGTTCTTCCTCATGTCCAATATAGACACAAGATATTAGGCAGCTAAACAACATGATTAAGCAATACGAAACAGAATTCACCATGGGTCCCTGTTTACAATGATCATATACAACATGTCTAAGCAAAGGAGCATAAGTATACAATCACCATGTTTACAATGATAAAAAAATACAGATTGTATACAACTGTATAGGGATGCCTCATATAAACATGAGATAGAAGGGAATTCAAAATTTACCTGGTTAAATGAAAAATTAGATGGTAATTGAGCTCCTAAACTTTGCATAAATGCAGCCATTTGCGCTTTCATTGTGTCAAATTCTGCCATCCTACCTTTTATACTTTGCAATTCTTCTTTCAGGGCATTGTATTCAGCTGGCGTTGGAATAGTAGTAGATGATGATCCTGAACTGCTTGACGATTTACAATACTGCGATGGAACCACCCCAAATCCCATACCTCTAACACGGCCTGGGTGTTCCTTCCCAAAAACGGATACATATGCATCTTCATCAGACTTTCCTTCTTGTATCTCTGCTAATAATTGATCCTACATATAAACATGAGATCTAGTTACATGTATAATATAAAGAAACATAAATGGTTTTTTTCAAAAAAAATAACAAAAAAAAATCACACATTCTTCTGCATAGCTTCTTCACAGACAAATGAACCATCCCTTTTGATGTGAGAAATAGCATACATATCACCCCTAGAATATTTTCTGCCATTTTCTATTTCCTGCAACAATGACAATATGTAAATGAGTTATATATTACAAGAATATTATAGTAATATCAAAAGCATCTAAACGCAAGGAATTCGAAAAAAGATCATACCAACTCCCTCTTACGCCTTGCTAAGGTTTTCGCACCAAGTGTGTGCGGGATAGTTTGTTTTCTCCTATTTGCAGTGTTAATTTCACTGTATTTCTGCATTTTCCAAACAAATTAAAAAATCAGTGGAGGTAAAAAAAAAAAAAATACAACAATATGTATGGCTTCTCATATTTACCTTCCCTTTATCACTTAATCTGTATTGCAAAAAGCCAGCCCAATTCTCTCTTGTGATGCCTTGAGGATAATTCTCAAGGTTTTCCTCATATGTCTTATCCTTCTTGTAAAATTCATGGCAGATCCTATACCTGTTATCCTTCCATTTCTTTCCCATATTTTGCATACAATAGTTGTAATGGTATTCACCATCTAGTGCAAATTTTACCTGCAAAAATATTAAAAACATTATCCAACAGTTATTTTACAACTTAGGAAATTTAAATATCATCCATACCTTAATAGTGCTCTTCCAAGCAGCTTCCTTATACAGTGGAGGTACATTCGGCCATCTATCATAACATATGGGGAATATTTTGGGATCACATGCAATATGTCCCAAAAATCCATGGAGAAGTCCACCCGAATCTCCAACAGGTTGGTTATCCTCATTCCATTCCACAACCACTCTCTTGTGACGAGGAAGTACCAAAACATCCCTTACCCGCAATCGTTCCTCACTAGTTATTCCATTATCAGCTAAGACATCAACAACCCAGTACTTGTTGCATGTCCTCTTCGGATGGTTTGTTGGTGGTCTTTGATTAGGTGGCTGAGATGGATCAAAATCTTGTGGAGATTGGTTTGAAATTTGTTCTTGCTGGACTGCCAATACATGTGGCTGAGTATGTGATCCTTGGCTAGTACCTATCAAATTTGAATTATGTTCTTGTTCAGTGCTTGGCTGCCCATGTTGACCTTCAAGTGCATGAGCAGTGGAGCTTGTGGATTGATTCCTTGCAATGAATCTTTTAGTACGCGCCATTTTCCTATAAAATTAAATTATTTGTGGTGATATAATATAAATAAAAAATTTAATTTAATTCAAAGAAGAGTTTACCTGTAACCAGTAGCAATTTTTAATGTCATTATTCACCTCCCAAAATGTATAGCAGCAAGTACAATTAAAATTTGAAAGGAATGATTCGCATGTACCAAAAATGCATCATAGCTTACACATCAAAAAATTGTCCATACCAAATAAAATAAAAACAGAATATACTAATTTAAACCTAGCCATGCCAAAATAATATAATACAATACAATATGGCAGGTTAAAGGCATAATTCCTGCAAGTAAAATATCACATATCCATTTCATCTTCATCATTTGGATTAGGAATCAAATTTGGAACATCGTCATCTATGGCAGGTCTAGCTAGGTGTAGAGGTATTGTGTCATCAACTAAAATTTGGTCCAGATTTTGTGATGGAAATTGGTCAGTGCATGTCATAATATCTTCACCCATATCATACAAGTCTCTTGGTTTTACATGAACAGGTATACTCCACCCAATTTCTTTCTCATCATCAACATAAAAAACCATTTGAGCTTCAGAAGCTTTAATATACGGCTCATCATCCTCTTTCTCACCGGTATGTATCAATTTAGAAAAGTTCACTTGATTAAAACCCAATTTATCCTTTTTTAACCCTCTTTGAGTAGTGGTATCAGCCCATTGGCATTTAAACAATGTCACTGTGAATAATCCATCGTAATTAATCTCAACGATGTCAATCAATTTGCCATAGTAAGGAACCCCTCCACATATCATTTGGCCATCTTTACTACTTGAATAACTTCTAGTGTCAAAAGTTCCATAAATCCCACTATTTTGGGTTTTTAGGTTCTTATCGCGATCTAAGGTACGGTACTTGGTGCCGTTGACATTATATGCATTGAACCTTCTAGCTTGATAAAGTGGACCTCGTGCAAGGGAAAACATAATGGTTTTGTCTGATTGCCCAATATTGTCCATATCAACAACAACCTACAATAGTTAACTGACTAATGTTAGTTAACTACATTTAAATCTTAAAAACAAGCAATCTTCATCAATGTGGACTATGCGATAAATACTCACGCGTCTAGAGAACCAATCAACAAACTCTCTATGAAGCCGCCTATCTATCTCAGCTTGACTTCTAGTACTCCTCCTTAGTTGTCTCTTCAAGTCAGTCCTAAATTCCCTACTTAAAATAATGACATTAAAAAAACAGCATTACAAGAACTTACATTAACTGAAAAAGAATTGGCAGTACATACTCAACATAGCTTTCGACAAGTGGGCAATTTGTTAGTACGTGCCTATGAGCCTGTAACCATTCCGTGGATGTAAGATTAAAATATGTCGATGCACCAATTGGCTTTCCTTCTTTGGGAAACAAATCATCTACGCGTGATTTCGGGTACAAATCATCAGGAACGTCATCAACACGTCTAGGTCGATTCCACTGGGTCTCAATATTATCAAGGTACCTTGAACAAAATGTTAAGATTTCTTGTGTTAGGTAACCTTGGGCTATAGACCCTTCTGGTTGTGCTCTATTACGAACATACGATTTCAATTTTCCCAAGTATCTCTCAATAGGATACATCCATCGGTAGTGAACGGGGCCTCCAAGCTTAGCTTCCTCAACAAGATGAACAATCAAATGAACCATGACAGTGAAAAATGATGGGGGAAATAACATTTCCATGTGGCATAGAGTTAGCACAACTTGACGCTGTAAATTATCCAAATCTGAAACAGTCAATACCTTATCGCATATCTGCTTGAAGAATGAGCACAACTCAATCAAAATTCGTGATACATTATCAGGCAATGAGATTCGCATGGCCAACGGTAGTAGTTGCTCCATCAATATATGACAATCATGACTTTTTAACATCCCGTTCAGCCGCATAGAATCAACATCTATGCACCTAGCAATGTTACTAGCATAACCATCTGGTACGGTGATATTACGCAATGTCTTTAGGAAAGCCTTCTTGCCTTGATTAGTCATTGTGTACACTGCCAAAGGATACTTTCCATTCTCCAATGGCCAGAGGTCATTTTTACAACCCATTCTTTGCAAGTCTTTTCTAGCATTCAGATGATCTTTTGATTTAGCCGCATCATTAAGCAATGTGAAGATGATATTGTCGCATACATTCTTCTCAATGTGCATCAGGTCAAGATTGTGACGCAATAAATTATGCCTCCAGTATGGAAGCTCAAAAAAAATGCTTTTCTTCTTCCACTGCATGGTGTTCCCATGTGCATCACGATCACTAACACGTGCTCTTTTTCCTCTACCGCTTACTGTAGGTGCTCGACCAAATGTAACATGCACATTTTGAACTTGTTCAAGAATTTCACAACCAGATAACAATCTTGGAGGATTACGCATCTCTTGTTTTCCATTAAATCGAACCTTGTTCAATCTAAATCTGTGTCTTTGATGAAGAAAACGTCGATGACCCATAAAACACCATTTTTTACTATGATAAAGACGACAAGTTTCAACATCAAAGTTGCATGATGGACAAGCTAACCCAGTGTATGTGTTCCATCCAGACAAATTACCCAATCCAGGAAAATCACTAATGGTCCACAATAAAGCTGCACGTAGTTTGAACATATCTTGTGTTGAAGCATCATAAGTATCTACACCGTCATGCCATAATTCCTGCAATTCTTTCATCAAGGGTTGTAAGTACACATCAATATCATTTCCTGGCATTCGTTTACCAGGAATTATTGTTGAAATAATAAATGATGTTGACTTCGTACACAACCATGGAGGTGTATTGTATGGAATTAAAACAACAGGCCAAATGCTGTAGTTGGAGCTCATATTACCAAATGGATTAAAGCCATCAGTAGCCAAACCAAGCCGAACATTACGTGCATCTGATGCAAATGATGTGTGCAGTGAATCAAAACTCTTCCAAGCTTCAGAATCTCTAGGATGCCTCATCTTGCCATCATTATCACCATCCGTAGCATGCCATTTCATGTCTTCTGCAATCTTTGACGACATAAACAACCTTTGGAGGCGTGGTTTGAGAGGAAAGTAATGAACTACTTTTGCTGCCACATTACGCTTACTACTTTGATCACTAAGGTCACCACCTTTGGTGCGTGGTTTCCATCTCGATGTGGTACACACCTTGCAACTTTGTCTATTTTGATTATCCATATCCTAATATAGCATACAGTTTTTTGGACAAGCATGTATCTTCTGATAATCCAAACCCAGTTTGGTTATTGTTTTCTTTGCCTCATAAAAGGAATTTGGAATTTTTTCTTATTCAAAAGCATCGTGTAGTAATTCCAATATTAGACTCATTGCCTTGTCACTCATCCCACACATACATTTGATATGATACAACTTCACAATAAAAGATAACTTTGAATATTTCTTACACCCTTCATATAGTGGTTGCTCTCCATCTTTTACCAAATCATAAAATTCTTTACACCCTTCAAACACTCCTTCATGTGGATTATGTGTTGGATCTTCATCTTCTCCAATATTTGAATTGTCATGGTGCCCATCCACCCCAAAAGCATCATTTACCATGGTTCGAATTATGTCTTCATGACCAATGTGATCTTCAGGAACACCCGCTATATCTGGCTCAACATTACTACTTTCTCTAACCTCTGACTCACCGTGGAAATACCAAAAAGTATATCCTTCTGGGAATTTTGTGCAAATTAAGTGATCATACACTACCTCCTTTTCAAGCCACTTTCTAAAACCACAACAAGAGCAAGGGCACAATATCAACAGATCTACAGAACTATGCGAAACAACAAAATCAATGAATGCCCTAACTCCTTGTTCATATTCAATTGTATTTCACGGTTTCATAATCCATGTCTTATCCATTTGCTCTGAAAAATGATGACAGCTTCGTTAGAATTTGCCAAACGTTTCATCAGATGCAACTTCTATTAATTTCACAACTACGCAATATTCTTAAGTTCACCATTTAGTGTTTTGATTACCCGTAAAA
The DNA here is from genome assembly GCA_032173675.1 of Gastrolobium villosum. NCBI lineage: Eukaryota > Viridiplantae > Streptophyta > Magnoliopsida > Fabales > Fabaceae > Gastrolobium > Gastrolobium villosum. Next base: position 14,349 of record JAVKPL010010409.1, on the reverse strand, counting down.
CACCACTGCTGACTCTAATATAGCAGTAGAATGGACTAACCTAATCTAAAGCAGAAGTAAGAACATATGGGCATAATCTAATGCAACATGCATTTTGCTGCCCAAGAAGTAACTTGTTTATTCATAACTATTTTTTTAAATTCCAAGAAACTAAATTGCCTGTGACAATTTCCAGGAAAGACTATTACCAAGAAACTAAATGTTCTTGAGTCATTCCGAAGAGCTATTACAACTTGGAGCAGGTGGGTTGATGCCAACATAAATCCATCCAAGTCCATAGTCTTGTTTAGAGGCTATTCTGCTTCCCATTTCAGGTAAAGTACCGAAGAATTAGTGATTTTTACACTTATTTTGATCTCACAATACTTCAAGTTGAGAATATAATTCTTGAGTGCACATTAGACCATGGAACTAGAAGACTAACTGATCACAGAAACTTTTTATGTTTCTATCATACTGCAGTGGTGGGCAATGGAATTCGGGTGGACAATGTGACAGTGAAACTGTGCCTATTGATAACGAGAAGTACCTAACAGAGTACCCACCTAAGATGAGGGTTTTGGAAAATGTTTTGAAGTATATGAAAACCCATGTGACCTACCTGAATATTACTAGAATGACAGATTTCAGAAAGGATGGTCATCCCTCTATATACAGGAAGCAAAACCTATCACCTGAGGAAAGCAAAACCTACCTTCCTATATGTGCACGGACAGTTAAGCCTCACAGGATTCCATCGAAGATTTTGGACGGAAAATGTCTTCCGTCGAAAATGGATGAATAAAATAAATTCAAAAGAAATTGATTTTGTGAAGTTTTTTGACGGAAAATGGATTCCGTCGAAAATGGATGAATAAAATAAATGCAAAAGAAATTGATTTTGTGAAGTTTTTCGATGGAAAATGGATTCTGTCAAAAACTGATGAATAAAATAAATGCAAAAGAAATTGACTTTGTGAAGTATTTCGACGGAAAAGGGATTCCATCGAAGATTTTTGACGGAACTTGTATTCCTTCGAAAATGGATGAATAAAATAAATGCAAAAGAAATTGACTTTGTGATGTTTTTCGACGGAAAAAGAATTGCGTCGAAAACTGATGAATAAAATAAATGCAAAAAAAATTGTTTTTGTGAAGTTTTCCGTCGGAAAACGGATTCCGTCGAAGATTTTGGACGAAAAATGTCTTCCGTCGAAAATGGATGAATAAAATAAATTCAAAAGAAATTGATTTTGTGAAGTTTTTTGACGGAAAATGGATTCCGTCGAATATGGATGAATAAAATAAATGCAAAAGAAATTGACTTTGTGAAGTTTTTCGACGGAAAAGGGATTCCATCGAAGATTTTTGATGGAAAATGTATTCCGTCGAAAAATGGATGAATAAAATAAATGCAAAGGAAATTGACTTTGTGAAGTTTTTCGACGGAAAAAGAATTTCGTCAAAAACTGATGAATAAAATAAATGCAAAAGAAATTGATTTTGTGAAGTTTTTCGACGGAAAATGGATTCCGTCGAAAACTGATGAATAAAATAAATACAAAAGAAATTGTTTTTGTAAAGTTTTCGACGGAAAATGGATTCCGTCGAAGATTTTTGACGGAAAATGAATTCCGTCGAAAATGGATGAATAAAATAAATGCAAAAGAAATTGATTTTAAGAAGTTTTTGGACGGAAAACGGATTCCGTCGAAAATGGATGAATAAAATAAATGCAAAAGAAATTGATTTTGTGAAGTTTTTCGACGAAAATGGATTTCGTCAAAGATTTTTGACGGAAATCGAATTCCGTCGAAAATGGATGAATAAAATAAATTGCAAAATAAATTCATTTTGTGAAGTTTTTCGACGGAAAACGAATTCCGTTGAAAACTGATGAATAAAATAATTGCAAAAGAAATTGATTTTGTGAAGTTTTTCGATGGAAAATGGATTCCATCGAAAACAGATGAATAAAATAAATGGATTCAATTGCATAAATTAAATATATACAATAAAATTAAAAATAGAAACATTATAGCTAACTATTAGATGATAAGTTTTATAAGTTATAATTTACATGACAAATCTCGTTAATCGTATTTTTCAAGTATTTTATCAAAAATTTCACAACACCGATTTTTTCAAAAAACCCAATGCCGACTTAATATTGGTTGAATCCGGTACACCAGTTTCATACCAGAGTGAAATGCATGATCAATCCAATAACAAAATCGGACGGATCAAATTTACCGGTCAACCAATCGGATTGGGTCGGATTTTGTAACACCGTCACTTTTATGACTATAAGAAAAAAAAAATTGATAAAAGGTAAATAATACGGCATTCATTGAGAACTTTAACACACACTTCCACTTTATTGTGGACGTTAATAATTGGGGTAGTTACACACAGCTTTCTGGACTGCTGACACGCTTTTATCATGTAAAGTGAGAATATTTTAACTATCAAAAGTTATTACTACTAACTTACTACCCATTACATTACCATTGGATCAAAGAGAGAATGTTAAAAAGTTTTTGAAAAGAGATAAAATGTTAATCTAATGGTGATTAGATAGATAATAAATTAATAGTAAAAAATTTTGGTAGTTAGAATATTCCTTCAACAACTTACCACAACATTTCAACCACATGCATATATGCATTTATGGTTATTTAGCGTACGCTTTAAATAATAGGTCTGCTCCACTTAACTTTCTTGCATGAATTTGGATAACTTTTCTAACATTGACCGGGAAAGGTAACTTACCCCATTCCCTATTTTAGCTTTCCGAAGAAGTGCTTTTTCTAAACGCTCTGAATGTTCCAGATTTAATTACTTCCAATTCCTTCATCGTCTCAAAGCTACTTAGCTTGATTATGGTTTCAGCCAGTTCAACTAGCGGTGGTGGAAGCAAACACCGATTGACCTAATATCTTTAACTTTTCTTATATTAAAACAAGTGGGGATCAATCGGTAGATGACGACAAGAACACTAAAACAAGTAGGGATCGATGGAGAAATAAATTCATTTCAGCATTGCTCATCAAAATTTAAGTCAAGTGGGAGCTCGTTAATTTAGTGGGAGCAGAGTATTGTCGGAAGAAATCTTTGGTATTACTATTGTACCAAAGATTCACATGTCAGCTAATTTTTTTTTCTGTCAAATTTTTCTCTCTCCTCTAATGTGTACTTCTCTGATTGATGAGATGCACTGAATTTAGGTACAGCAGTAGTACCAAAGATTTATTCCGGAAGAAGAACAAATAGTACATGAATTTTCTTTAGACTTCAAGTGAGATATTGTTATTGTTGAATAAAAAAGTTAATAGGAATTAAACTCTTACTTAATCCGTGTTGTTAGAAAATTGACTGACTCTGTTGTTGACGAAAACAATGGAAAATTGATTGGCTCCAATTTCGCTAATAATGAAAAGTTGATTGGCTTTGTTATAATTGAAGGGAAAAGTTCAAAACTCCATTTGGTTTGTTCCAAAACCATTTAACCCTTTATATGTTTTACTTTCTATCAATTACCTATCTGATTTTTTCTATCAAAGTCCACCTTTGATGCAATTAAATATTGGGCTAATCTGTTCATTTTACCCCTTCGAACAAAAAAAAAAAAATATAGTGGAGATAAGTGATCAAAAAAGAGAAGTACAAGAAGGTAAGTGATAAAATATTAAACCAAATGGTGTATTTCCTTGGGATCTTTATGTCAAAATGGTGTATTATTTTATTTTCTTTCTTAAAGTGATGTAACTACAAAATAATGTGTGGCCTTGGGAGTATGCATGTCTCCTGTTCCGGTTGGGATCTCGACTTATTTCACGCTACTTATTTGTCCCTCGTTCGTGGTGGAGCTGTTTCCCTTCCAAATTTCCCATGCTTAAAATCAAATTAGATAATTCTGCACGTTAAAAATTGTAGAGTAAAGCCCGTTTTATGTTACGGATCCAAAAAAAACTTTACTTATAATTCTATTACCAGTGTGACATACTCCTCCTCGTGACTCTAGAGGCTCAAGAGGGGAGTTATAAAATTATCATGTGAGAAAAAAATATAAATAACTTTGGGTCTATTTGTAGCACCTGATAAAGAAGATAGGTGTAAGAACTCGCACCGCTAATTAAAGTAATTAATAAATTAATTATGATAATTAGGAAATGATTCCATAATTGACCTTTATAATTATTATTTGGCTTAAATAATTATAGTAAGTAAGTAAAAATGCTGAAAGTCGTTTTTCGGAAGAAAAGTGCAGATACTGGTTCTGCTACCCGGTATAAATGCGTACCGGAAAAGTATCCCGGAAAATTATAATAAGTGCATGATAATTACTATAATAATATGTAGGACTTGTAAAACAAGTTTCAAGTCAAAATAATGAAAAATGATGCCAGAACTGATACTGGCTATGGAAAAGCGCGTACCGGAAAGGTGCTCCGAAAAATAAAATAAAAATATGAAAAATCTTAGAAAAATGTGTAGGTTTAGATTCCAAAGTTTGGGATCAAGATATTTTACGTTGCTATTAAAGTTAATACTGCGCGTTGTGGCTTAAATGCCTATATATGCATTAGATGGCACATGATCCTAGGTTAAAAAACAAAACCTACGTGCCCCAATTTCTGAAAAACACTCCAGCCACCTCTTGTCACCTTCTCCTCCATTGTTGTGAGCCAAGGAGCTTCCTTTCTCCTTGGTTTCTTCTTCATATACCTTGAGCTTGTGAGAGCTTGCTTGGTGAGGGTGAGAGTTGGCCTTTGGACTGCATTGTTGGCCCCTTTTTGAGTTGAGAGAGCTGTGTTGGGTATAGGTGTGAGGCTGAGTTTGTGTTATGTGGGGAAGAAGCTTCAAGAAGCTTCCTTGGTGAAGAATGAACTCACCTTGTTACTTCATTTTCGTCCCCCCTAAAGTCAGTACCTTGGAGCTGACTTGAGAGCTCCAAGAGCACCATTGTTGAGCTGTTTCAAGTTTGGGGTAAGTTTCCTCATCCTTGATCATAGTTTTGTGGCTTAAAGTTGATGTTTTTGCCATGTTTAATGAGTAAACAAGAGGGTAATCTAAGTATGAACCTAAAACAGATTAAAGATGCATGCTTTAACGTAATAAGTGTTAAAAGTTGGATCTTTGGAGTGGATATTCACGAAATACAGAAACTGCATTCTGTCGTGAGATATCCAGATATTTGTCGAACAGATATCCGGATATTGATATCCGGATATAGTATCCGGATATTCGTATCCGGATATTGGATCTGGATATCCGGATATGGTATATCCGGATATGGTCAGTGTAATATCCGGATATTGCATATCCGAATATTCCCCTTATTATATCCGGATATTCTGGGATTTCGAAGAACAGTAACTGTGTTGTGTGAACAGTAGGCTATTGGGGGTTTGTGGACCCTAGATTAAGGAAGTTGGACTTCTGTAATTAATGAACTAAGTCAGAATCACATGATTAAGGGCTTATGGCTTTGTTGGAAGCCTGAAGACGTAAAATGTAAAGGAAAGGCGTAGTCTTTAAGTTGTATGCTTGTGATGCATAATTAATTATATATTATTGGTCCATAACAGATTGTGATATTGTTGTGTTTGGACTTGAGAGTGGTTGGACTCTTGGCTTGGATTAATTGCTTGCAAGGTAAGCTTTCGTGTCCTCGGTTTAGCCATGTTGTGGTTCCACTATGTCCCATGGGGATGTGGTTTATGCATGCTGTGTTACATGCTTTTGATATTTGGAAATGTTGTTGAGCTGTTTTATGCAATGTGGTGTCCACCTTTACGGTAAGCCTGAGTAAGTAGTACATACGATAAGGTGAGGCTGTGGGTGAGGTGCAAGCGGTATTCCTTGTACTCATGTGGGTTTAGACGTATTCTTACATTTCTCCGGCCAGTAGATAGTATAAGCACACATGGCACGAATATCTGTTGCACTGCATAGTTTTGGAACTAACACTACCAGAAACAGAGCATTTAGAGGCGGTTAAATTTCCAATATTTGGCGGTTTAAACCGCCTCTGTTTGACCAACTCGACGGTTCCTCAACAGTCGTAGTTAACTCAATCGAGATGTCATTCTCCGACGGTTAGACGAAACCGCTGGACCAACCGCTTCAGGAATCTTCGACGGTCAATGCGACGGGTGGAAACGCCTGAATTATCGTCCAAATATACCGGTCAACCTTTTAAAGGCAGTTTTGTAAACGGCCTCCAATTAATAATTCCAGGCGGTTGACGTGGCGGTTTTTTAAAATTTAAATATCATTTGATTTTCTCAGGCGGTTGTTGTTAACCGCCGGCATGTATAAATGGGGCCTTTTTTTTATCTGGCACTTTTAATATGCAGTCTTTTTCGTCAATTGAAGTTAAATTTTTATCCGGCACTTTCAATAAAATTTTTCTTTTTTACATCATTTTTTATTTTGGTTAAGGTTAACTATTCTACAGTTAAATTTACAATCTCCAACAAAAAAAGTAATTAAAATTTTAAGAATAAGAGCAAAACATATCTATTAATAAACGATAATGTAAATATGCATACATTCATTGAAGGAGTAATAACCTAACAACCTTAACTAATAGTGCATATTCAACAACCATAACCTAGGTGCTTAACTAGAAATGTCAACAGTTAAAAATCCAGAAAACTAACAACCATTCATGGAAGAAATCCATGCACAATGTCCTAACTTCAAATAGATATCCTAACTTCAAATTTAAGATCCTGGTGCTGGTGGTGGAGGTTGAGCAAGAGGTGATGCATTTGGTTCTTCACAATGTGGGTCATAACTACCATTAGAGGATCTTCTAAGTCCCGGAGATCCCAAGTCTGCAGCCTAATGCAAAAGAAAAAAAGAATAAATGAGATATACTGAATTTACAAGTTTCACACACAAGTAACAAATAAAGTTCAAATAAAAGAATTTCCAGCAGTAACATCAGAAACAGAAACAGTGGTAGCAGTTACATCAAGTGTTCATATCCAATCTTGACATCAGAAACAGAAACAGTGGTAGCATTAACAAGTAAATATGCATACATCAAGCAGTTACATCAAGTACATCAAGTGGTAGCAGTTCCAGCATATATCCAATATCCATATCCAATATCCATATCCAATCTTTCAACCTGTATGCAGAAACCTGTATTCTTTCTCTTTCTTATGAATATAATTCCAATATTCATATCCAATCTTACAAAATGAGGCACCCGTACGTTCTTCCTCATGTCCAATATAGACACAAAATATTAGGCAGCTAAACAACATGATTAAGCAATACGAATGTATACAATATGGGTCCCTGTTTACAATGATCATATACAACATGTCTAAGCAAAGGAGCATAAGTATACAATCACCATGTTTACAATGATAAAAAAATACAGATTGTATACAACTGTATAGGGCTGCCTCATATAAACATGAGATAGAAGGGAATTCAAAATTTACCTGGTTAAATGAAAAATTAGATGGTAATTGAGCTCCTAAACTTTGCATAAATGCAGCCATTTGCGCTTTCATCGTGTCAAATTCTGCCATCCTACCTTTTATACTTTGCAATTCTTCTTTCAGGGCATTGTATTCAGCTGGCGTTGGAATAGTAGTAGATGACGATCCTGAACCGCTTGACGATCTACAATACTGCGATGGAACCACCCCAAATCCCATACCTCTAACACGGCCTGGGTGTTCCTTCCCAAAAACGGATACATATGCATCTTCATCAGACTTTCCTTCTTGCATCTCTGCTAATAATTGATCCTACATATAAACATGAGATCTAGTTACATGTATAATATAAAGAAACAAAAATGGTTTTTTTCAAAAAAAATAACAAAAAAAAATCACACATTCTTCTGCATAGCTTCTTCACAGACAAATGAACCATCCCTTTTGATGTGAGAAATAGCATACATATCACCCCTAGAATATTTTCTGCCATTTTCTATTTCCTGCAACAATGACAATATGTAAATGAGTTATATATTAAAAGAATATTATAGTTATATCAAAAGCATCTAAACGCAAGGAATTCGAAAAAAGATCATACCAACTCCCTCTTACGCCTTGCTAAGGTTTTCGCACCAAGTGTGTGCGGGATAGTTTGTTTTCTCCTATTTGCAGTGTTAATTTCACTGTATTTCTGCATTGTCCAAACAAATTAAAAAAATTAGTGGAGGTAAAAAAAAATAATACAACAATATGTATGGCTTCTCATATTTACCTTCCCTTTATCATTTAATCTGTATTGCAAAAAGGCAGCCTAATTCTCTCTTGTGATGCCTTGAGGATAATTCTCAAGGTTTTCCTCATATGTCTTATCCTTCTTGTAAAATTCATGGCAGATCCTATACCTGTTATCCTTCCATTTCTTTCCCATATTTTGCATACAATAGTTGTAATGGTATTCACCATCTAGTGCAAATTTTACCTGCAAAAATATTAAAAAATTATCCAACAGTTATTTTACAACTTAGGAAATTTAAATATCATCCATACCTTAATAGTGCTCTTCCAAGCAGCTTCCTTATACAGTGGAGGTACATTCAGCCATCTATCATAACATATGGGGAATATTTTGGGATCACATGCAATATGTCCCAAAAATCCATGGAGAAGTCCACAACCACTCTCTTGTGACGAGGAAGTACCAAAACATCCCTTACCCGCAATCGTTCCTCACTAGTTATTCCATTATCAGCTAAGACATCAACAACCCAGTACTTGTTGCATGTCCTCTTCGGATGGTTTGTTGGTGGTCTTTGATTAGGTGGCTGAGATGGATCAAAATCTTGTGGAGATTGGTTTGAAATTTGTTCTTGCTGGACTGCCAATACATGTGGCTGAGTATGTAATCCTTGGCTAGTACCTATCAAATTTGAATTATGTTCTTGTTCAGTGCTTGGCTGCCCATGTTGACCTTCAAGTGCATGAGCAGTGGAGCTTGTGGATTGATTCCTTGCAATGAATCTTTTAGTATGCGCCATTTTCCTATAAAATTAAATTATTTGTGGTGATATAATATAAATAAAAATTTTAATTTAATTCAAAGAAGAGTTTACCTGTAACCAGTAGCAATTTTTTATGTCATTATTCACCTCCCAATATGTATAGCAGCAAGTAAATATAATTTTGAAAGTAATCATTGTATGTACCAAAAATGCATCATAGCTTACACATCAAGAAATTGTCCATACCAAATAAAATAAAAATAGAATATACCAATTTAAACCTAGCCATGCCAAAATAATATAATACAATACAATATGGCATGTTAAAGGCATAATTCCTGCAAGTAAAATATCACATATCCATTTCATCTTCATCATTAGGAATCAAATTTGGAACATCGTCATCTATGGCAGGTCTAGCTAGGTGTAGAGGTATTGTGTCATCAACTAAAATTTGGTCCAGATTTTGTGATGGAAATTGGTCAGTGCATGTCATAATATCTTCACCCATATCATACAAGTCTCTTGGTTTTACATGAACAGGTATACTCCACCCAATTTCTTTCTCATCATCAACATAAAAAACCATTTGAGCTTCAGAAGCTTTAATATACGGCTCATCATCCTCTTTCTCACCGGTATGTATCAATTTAGAAAAGTTCACTTGATTAAAACCCAATTTATCCTTTTTTAACCCTCTTTGAGTAGTGGTATCAGCCCATTGGCATTTAAACAATGTCACTGTGAATGATCCATCGTAATTAATCTCAACGATGTCAATCAATTTGCCATAGTAAGGAACCCCTCCACATATCATTTGGCCATCTTTACTACTTGAATAACTTCAAGTGTCAAAAGTTCCATAAATCCCACTATTTTGGGGTTTTAGGTTCTTATCGCGATCTAAGGTACGGTACTTGGTGCCGTTGACATTATATGCATTGAACCTTCTAGCTTGATAAAGTGGACCTCATGCAAGGGAAAACATAATGGTTTTGTCTGATTCCCCAATATTGTCCATATCAACAACAACCTACAATAGTTAACTGACTAATGTTAGTTAACTACATTTAAATCTTAAAAACAAGCAATCTTCATCAATGTGGACTATGCGATAAATACTCACGCGTCTAGAGAACCAATCAACAAACTCTCTATGAAGCCGCCTATCTATCTCAGCTTGACTTCTAGTACTCCTCCTTAGTTGTCTCTTCAAGTCAGTCCTAAATTCCCTACTTAAAAATAATGACATTAAAAAAACAGCATTACAAGAACTTACATTAACCGAAAAAGAATTGGCAGTACTTACTGAACATAGCTTTCAACAAGTGGGCAATTTGTTAGTACATGCCTATGAGCCTGTAACCATTCCGTGGATGTAAGATTAAAATATGTCGATGCACCAATTGGCTTTCCTTCTTTGGGAAACAAATCATCTACGCGTGATTTCGGGTACAAATCATCAGGAACGTCATCAACACGTCTAGGTCGATTCCACTGGGTCTCAATATTATCAAGGTACCTTGAACAAAATGTTAAGATTTCTTGTGTTAGGTAACCTTGGGCTATAGACCCTTCTGGTTGTGCTCTATTACGAACATACGATTTTAATTTTCCCAAGTATCTCTCAATAGGATACATCCATCGGTAGTGAACGGGGCCTCCAAGCTTAGCTTCCTCAACAAGATGAACAATCAAATGAACCATGACAGTGAAAAATGATGGGGGAAATAACATTTCCATGTGGCATAGAGTTAGCACAACTTGACGCTGTAAATTATCCAAATCTGAAACAGTCAATACCTTATCGCATATCTGCTTGAAGAATGAGCACAACTCAATCAAAATTCGTGATACATTATCAGGCAATGAGATTCGCATGGCCAACGGTAGTAGTTTCTCCATAAATATATGGCAATCATGACTTTTTAACATCCCGTTCAACCGCATAGAATCAACATCTATGCACCTAGCAATGTTACTAGCATAACCATCTGGTATGGTGATATTACGCAATGTCTTTAGGAAAGCCTTCATGCCTTGATTAGTCATTGTGTACACTGCCAAAGGATACTTTCCATTCTCCAATGGCCAGAGGTCATTTTTACAACCCATTCTTTGCAAGTCTTTTCTAGCATTCAAATGATCTTTTGATTTAGCCGCATCATTAAGCAATGTGAAGATGATATTGTCGCATACATTATTCTCAATGTGCATCAGGTCAAGATTGTGAGGCAATAAATTATGCCTCCAGTATGGAAGCTCAAAAAAAATGCTTTTATTCTTCCACTGCATGGTGTTCCCATGTGCATCACGATCACTAACACGTGCTCTTTTCCCTCTACCGCTTACTGTAGGTGCTTGACCAAATGTAACATGCACATTTTGAACTTGTTCAAGAATTTCACAACCAGATAACAATCTTGGAGGATTACGCATCTCTTGTTTTCCATTAAATCGAACCTTGTTCAATCTAAATCTGTGTCTTTGATGAAGAAAACGTCGATGGCCCATAAAACACCATTTTTTACTATGATAAAGACGACAAGTTTCAACATCAAAGTTGCATGATGGACAAGCTAACCCAGTGTATGTGTTCCATCCAGACAAATTACCCAATCCAGGAAAATCACTAATGGTCCACAATAAAGCTGCACGTAGTTTGAACATATCTTGTGTTGAAGCATCATAAGTATCTACATTGTCATGCCATAATTCCTGCAATTCTTTCATCAAGGGCTGTAAGTACACATCAATATCATTTCCTGGCATTCGTTTACCAGGAATTATTGTTGAAATAATAAATGATGTTGACTTCATACACAACCATGGAGGTGTATTGTATGGAATTAAAACAACAGGCCAAATGCTGTAGTTGGAGCTCATATTACCAAATGGATTAAAGCCATCAGTAGCCAAACCAAGCCGAACATTACGTGCATCTGATGCAAATGATGTGTGCAGTGACTCAAAACTCTTCCAAGCTTCAGAATCTCTAGGATGCCTCATCTTGCCATCATTATCACCATCCGTAGCATGCCATTTCATGTCTTCTGCAATCTTTGACGACATAAACAACCTTTGGAGGCGTGGTTTGAGAGGAAAGTAATGAACTACTTTTGCTGCCACATTACGCTTACTACTTTGATCACTAAGGTCACCACCTTTGGTGCGTGGTTTCCATCTCGATGTGGTACACACCTTGCAACTTTGTCTATTTTGATTATCCATATCCTAATATAGCATACAGTTTTTTGGACAAGCATGTATCTTCTGATAATCCAAACCCAGTTTGGTTATTGTTTTCTTTGCCTCATAAAAGGAATTTGGAATTTTTTCTTATTCAAAAGCATCGTGTAGTAATTCCAATATTAGACTCATTGCCTTGTCACTCATCCCACACATACATTTGATATGATACAACTTCACAATAAAAGATAACTTTGAATATTTCTTACACCCTTCATATAGTGGTTGCTCTCCATCTTTTACCAAATCATAAAATTCTTTACACCCTTCAAACACTCCTTCATGTGGATTATGTGTTGGATCTTCATCTTCTCCAATATTTGAATTGTCATGGTGCCCATCCACCCCAAAAGCATCATTTACCATGGTTCGAATTATGTCTTCATGACCAATGTGATCTTCAGGAACACCCGCTATATCTGGCTCAACATTACTACTTTCTCTAACCTCTGACTCACCGTGGAAATACCAAAAAGTATATCCTTCTGGGAATTTTGTGCAAATTAAGTGATCATACACTACCTCCTTTTCAAGCCACTTTCTAAAACCACAACAAGAGCAAGGGCACAATATCAACAGATCTACAGAACTATGCGAAACAACAAAATCAATGAATGCCCTAACTCCTTCTTCATATTCAATTGTATTTCACGGTTTCATAATCCATGTCTTATCCATTTGCTCTGAAAAATGATGACAGCTTCGTTAGAATTTGCCAAACGTTTCATCAGATGCAACTTCTATTAATTTCACAACTACGCAATATTCTTAAGTTCACCATTTAGTGTTTTGATTACCCGTAAAACACCACTGCTGACTCTAATATAGCAGTAGAATGGACTAACCTAATCTAAAGCAGAAGTAAGAACATATGGGCATAATCTAATGCAACATGCATTTTGCTGCCCAAGAAGTAACTTGTTTATTCATAACTATTTTTTTAAATTCCAAGAAACTAAATTGCCTGTGACAATTTCCAGGAAAGACTATTACCAAGAAACTAAATGTTCTTGAGTCATTCCGAAGAGCTATTACAACTTGGAGCAGGTGGGTTGATGCCAACATAAATCCATCCAAGTCCATAGTCTTGTTTAGAGGCTATTCTGCTTCCCATTTCAGGTAAAGTACCGAAGAATTAGTGATTTTTACACTTATTTTGATCTCACAATACTTCAAGTTGAGAATATAATTTTTGAGTACACATTAGACCATGGAACTAGAAGACTAACTGATCACAGAAACTTTTATGTTTCTATCATACTGCAGTGGTGGGCAATGGAATTCGGGTGGACAATGTGACAGTGAAACTGTGCCTATTGATAACGAGAAGTACCTAACAGAGTACCCACCTAAGATGAGGGTTTTGGAAAATGTTTTGAAGTATATGAAAACCCATGTGACCTACCTGAATATTACTAGAATGACAGATTTCAGAAAGGATGGTCATCCCTCTATATACAGGAAGCAAAACCTATCACCTGAGGAAAGCAAAACCTACCTTCCTATATGTGCACGGACAGTTAAGCCTCACAGGATTCCATCGAAGATTTTGGACGGAAAATGTCTTCCGTCGAAAATGGATGAATAAAATAAATTCAAAAGAAATTGATTTTGTGAAGTTTTTTGACGGAAAATGGATTCCGTCGAAAATGGATGAATAAAATAAATGCAAAAGAAATTGATTTTGTGAAGTTTTTCGATGGAAAATGGATTCTGTCAAAAACTGATGAATAAAATAAATGCAAAAGAAATTGACTTTGTGAAGTTTTTCGATGGAAAAGGGATTCCATCGAAGATTTTTGATGGAAAATGTATTCCGTCGAAAATGGATGAATAAAATAAATGCAAAAGAAATTGACTTTGTGAAGTTTTTCGACGGAAAAAGAATTGCGTCGAAAACGGATGAAAAAAATAAATGCAAAAAAAATTGTTTTTGTGAAGTTTTCCGTCGGAAAACGGATTCCGTCGAAGATTTTGGACGAAAAATGTCTTCCGTCGAAAATGGATGAATAAAATAAATTCAAAAGAAATTGATTTTGTGAAGTTTTTTGACGGAAAATGGATTCCGTCGAATATGGATGAATAAAATAAATGCAAAAGAAATTGACTTTGTGAAGTTTTTCGACGGAAAAGGGATTCCATCGAAGATTTTA
>JAVKPL010010408.1:0-42753 GCA_032173675.1 Gastrolobium villosum | reverse complement strand
ATCACCGGAAAAACTCTCAAAAATCTACTAAAAATATCTGAAGTATTGCAATATTTATCTATATGAGAAAATAATTTTACTATTATTTTCTCTAACTCTCTAAACTTTCTTTGCTATGCTTTTCTTTTGGTGTGTTTAGAACTTGTTCAATCACCCTTTATATACACAAATCTCCATATTTAGTGCGAAAGCTAATAGCCAATATTGTAGCATATTTTTCCATATGAAAAACAAGTAGCCTACATGTTTAAATTTGAGGGAAAAGAATTCTCATGTTGTAGGAGAATTCTTTCTCCGATTAATGACACATCGAAATATATGCAACAACTTTTTTTTTTTTAATAGGTGGTGGGACCATCACATCTTGTGTCTACAGTACGAAAAAGAGTTGTCCTATAACATGAGAAAAGATGACCCTTAAATTTGATAGCACACTATGAAAATCAAGTCAACAATCAGTTTAAGTGCGATAATAAGAAGTGGACCTAGGACAGCTGTAAATGACTGATCTTAGGAGGACTCTACTATATGACTTAAGATTTTGAAATTTCGCAAGGTTTTCTATAGGTGAAATACTGAGAGAAAAAAAAAGATTGCTTTAACAATACTATAAAAGATGTTCAAGACTAGTATATCCTACTTTGTCTGCATCAAACAATTGTTAACCAAGCAAAAATACAGAAAATATATGGCAATTTGCATGGATTTTTAACAGAAACATACTAACCAAAATGGTTGCTTTGACAATACTGTCAGATAGAGGATGTTCGAGTTCACTATTCTTCTGAAGCCTTAAAAGAACATCAACTAGATCTTCCCCATTTTCTTCACCAACAGCTTCTGTCTCCAAAATTCTGTTCCTGTGATCTGTTACAATGTTTTCAAGTATCCTATCTATTTCTCGATGCATCTTCTCAACTTTAGTCTTAATCCCAGTCAGAACTTGAAGAACTCCAATGGAAGGATACAGATCAGCAAGAGAGAACCCTGAAACAACTTTAGAGAGATCTTTCATAAGATCTATATAAACTTGTTGGTCCCTGGATTTTGCACCAAAAGCAATCCGTGATGTTATTCCATATGCCAATGAATGAATCTTCTTACTGAGATTCATAGGCGACCCTTCACTCAAAGATATCTCCTTGACAAGATTTGACAACTCTTCTTCCCTAATTGATCTGAAGGACTCAACACGCTTTGGTGCTAGTAGCTCCATTGCACAAATCTTTCTCATCTGCCTCCAATAAGTTCCATGTGGACTGAAGCTCATGCTCTTATTACCATAAGTGATTACTTCTGCAGCAAGCACATGAGGCCTATTTGCAAAGTTGATATCATGTGTTTTCATCACTTCTTTGGCCATTTGTGGTGAAGATACCACTATGCACGAAAGCTCACCAAGCTGTATATGCATGAGAGGGCCATAATGATTTGCCAATCCTGCTAGGGAGCGATGAGGTAGAGTTCCAAGATGGTGGATGTTCCCTATGAGAGGTAGTTTCTTTGGTCCTGGTGGTAACTTGGAGTTTGAGTTCTTGGTTTTTGATCTCCAAATTATGTTGATTATCATGAACACAAAGAGGAAGAGAGGAAGGATTGTGGACAGGAAAACATGAACCTCCAACCACATGATTGCAATGGAAAACGAAGTCAACATGAAACGTAACAGTTTAATCAAGGGGTAAAAGAACGAATAAGAAATATGCAGCTTGATTCTGAACTGAGTAAATCTAGAGGAAAACATCTAATGAGAAACTGGTCACACAGTAATCAACATTAAATAATAGGCTAGCATGTGAGGCCATTTTCAACGCTGAGGTTTTTCTCTCGGAGAAGTTATAATCTATGATTTGTGAAAGTAAATTAATATAAATTGATATCTAAGATAAATGATAATTTGTAACAAAATTGTGATTAAATGAATTCATGAAAAAGTAAAATTCAAATAATATTCGTAGAAAGAATAAGATCGGTTATTACATTTAACATGACATTTTTTTTCAGGACTTGCTCTAATTTCTTCTTCTTGAAACTTTATATATAGACAATTTTTTTCTTGTGGCCTGTCTTGTACTAGTGCGTTGGGATGGAATGGAATGGAACCATTGAAAACAAGTCTTTTATTTAAAAAATTGTTAATGAATATAATCAAAGGGAAAAATGTTTCTGCAGTTAATGCAGATAACTTATTTGCATTTATTTTCAAAACGACGTCATTTTGGTATTAAAAACTTAAAAAATCTAAATTCAAAGACTATTATAACCCTAAAATAAATTAAAATTACAAAAATATCATGATTTTCGCCAAAAATGACGTCGTATTGGGTGTACTGCAGAAAATTTATATGCATTAACAGCAGAAAAAGCGAACCCATAATCATATTAGAAATAAAATTTTAAATTTTTTTAATCAACTGAACCAGCTCACCATTTTGTAGAAAATGATACTTATTGACTTTATCTTCATAGACTTCTATTTAATTAAATAAACTGTAAATTTCCTCTATATTTTTGTGAATAATTCAAATAAAATCTTATGCCAAATCAATACACCGAAAAATGGTTATATATAAAATTTGAGATTTGAAAAGAGAAACTATATTTCCAAAAAAAAAAAAAGAGAGAGAGAAACTATGGTTCTCAAAGTTAATTATCTGTATAATAGGAAAGTCAACAGCCAATAAATAAATAAACTTGGATCTAAAACATTATTTTATAAGATGTTCACAAACCCTAAATGCAATTAAAATAAAAAAAATGTAAAAATTACAATATTATCGTTGAGCCACCCTATGAGCTTGGCATGCCAAGAAGCCTTTGAAATTCACGCAACAATGCACATGGCTTATACAAGCAGGGTCTCTTTCATTAACCGCTCTCAGATTATTGTACACAGCATCCATGATGTCTTGATCAGCTTTCCAAAACTCCCACAAAAAGATCACAAAGGGTCCCACTTGGAAGGCTTGCACGGCTCAATTTCATAGCAAGGTGACAGCATCAATGGCACATTAGTCAGACAAAGGAGAAGGTTATTCATCTTTTGGAAGCGTTTGTATAAATATTTTGCTTTACAAATAATATAAGAGCACCTCATTTCTATGTTTAGAGAGAACTAAGTCACTAACCTCTTGCTGTTGGTCAGCTCTATTTCTCTTCGAAATTCCTTTTTATATGCTAGGTTCCAACAGGAGAACTTGTGGCTGAAGAAAACTTGCAAATTCCTTAGTTCTGACACAAGCAGGTTAACAATTTTTTTTTGGTAAAGTGTGCGTCATTTTAAAAAATATAAAGTTGTGTCATTTTAAAAGTGAGTGAAAGAGATAGATACAGAGGAGAGAGAGTTGATAAAAAAAATAAAGGTGTGAGTCACATTTCTTTGTGACAAATGGGAGATAGTTCTAACTCTTATTCAAAAGCAGTTGATAAATGGGGGATTAGTCTCATCCTTATTCCGGTAGCTCAATGCACCCCTGTTTCAATGAAGGACTAGCCTACAGGGCCGTACCCTGAGGGTAAGGTGACCGGAGGAGGTTGAATGGGGATACCTCAAGGTTATAAAAAAAAAAAAAAACAGTTGACAAATGATAGAGACTAGTCAAAAATTGGCATCCAACTTAGAATTACCTCATAGTTAAGACAGCTGAAAACTGTCCATTGGCAGTGAAATTTGAGAAAATATCCTTCTGGTTATCCAGCATTATTTTTTCAAAAGAATTGGATGTCATTGGTAAGCAAACTGTGGCTTCTGTTATCCATCTTTGGCTTAATCCTGGGTACATCAAAGACATTAACAAAACCTTTTAGTCCTGATTCCTAAAGTTCAAAATCCTGAAAGGGTTGCCCAGTTTAGACCGATTGCTCTATGTTCTGTGTTATATAAAGGGATTAGCAAAATCATTGTGAACAGGCTGAAGCCATTCCTTAAGAAGTTGGTATCTCCCCACCAAGTCAGCTTTGTGCCTAACCGTAATATTCAAGATAATATCATCATTGTTCAGGAGATGATTCATACCATGAACAGGATGAGAGGGAAAAGAAGTTTTATGACTGTGAAGATTGACTTAGAAAAAGCTTATGACCGTATTTCTTGGGATTTCATTCAAAGAGTTCTTGAGGAAATCGGTATTCCTCCTAAGTTGATCTCCTTAATCATGGCCTGCATTACTTCCTCTGAATTTGAGATTCTCTGGAATGGGGCTAAAGCTGGAGCCATTCTTCCTACTAGAGGTCTAAGACAAGGTGACCCCATTTCACCTTATATCTTTGTCTTATGTATGGAGAAACTCTCACACCTTATTGCTGATGCAGTAGAGAATAAAAGTCGGATACCCTTGAAAGCTGGAAAGGGTGGACCAAGGATTTCTCACTTGCTTTTTGCAGATGATTTAATGTTGTTTGCGGAAGCTTCAGAAAGCCAAATTACCAAAATCATGGAGATCCTAAATTTGTTTGGTGATGTTTCTGAACAAAAAGTAAACAAAGATAAGACCAGTATTTTCTTTTCTAGGAATATTGATGAGGGTCTATCCAGGAAAATAACAAGCATCTGTGGCTTTGCACCTACTAAAAACCTTGGGAGGTACTTGGGTTCGATGATGAAGCATGACCGAGCTAGCAAGAGCCTTTATAGTGAAGTCCTGGACATAATTCACAAAAGACTGAATGGGTGGTCTAAGAAGAACCTCTCTATGGCTGGTAGAGTTGTCCTAGCTAAATCAGTCATTTCCTCTATCCCTATGTTCCACATGCAAAATAACATTATTCATCTGGGGATCTGTGATGAAATTGAAAAAATCCAAAGAAGATTCATTTGGGGTGGTACTCAAGAAAAAAGGTCAGCCCATCTGGTTTCTTGGGAGCAATTGTGTAAACCTAAGTGCTTGGGGGGCCTTGGAATCATTAATTTAAGGAAGCAGAATGAAGCTTTCTTAATGAAAATGGCTTGGTCTATTATTCATGATCCTCACCAGCTCTGGTCTCGGGTTCTCCTTGCTAAATATGGGAGGAAGGTGGAGTTGCATGGTAATTGCATCAGCAAGGCCTATGATTCAAGACTTTGGAAGAATCTCTCTAAAATCTGGCCTGTGCTTCTGGACAACTTGAAGTGGAACATTGGTGATGGTAAAAACACCAATTTTTGGCTAGATGATTGGCTTGGAGATATTCCTAAGCTGCTAAATGTTGCAGTCATGGAACCCCATCCTCTGCTCATTGCTGATATTGTGGCTGACTGTATTGATAAAAACTCCAACAATTGGAACTTCACCTTTCTTTATCAGTTCTTTGAACAACATGTGGTTAATATGATAGCAGCCATTCCCTCTCCCACTGCTGCAGCTGGGTGTGATATGCTTGCTTGGAAGGATTTGAACCCATCGATCTCTTTGGTTAAAAAGGCTTACACAAGCCTGATGAAATTTGATGCTTTATCTCCAAACTTTCATTGGGAGATTATTTGGAAGTGGAAAGGCCCTGAAAAATACAAATTTCTGATCTGGAAACTTGCTCATGGAAGGATTCTGACCAACCAATTAGTTTCCAAGTGGTGAAATACATCTGACAGGTGCAACCTCTGCCCTGATAAGGTAGAAACCATTCTTCATGCCTTTAGAGATTGCCACTATGCCTCTAAATTCTGGAATTGTTCTTTGTTCACTGCTCAGCCTCCTTTGTTCTTTACTGAACAGACTTTGCACATCTGGCTTGAGAATTGCTTATTATTTTCTGATGTGAGACAGCCTAATTGGAGAGATTATTTCTTTATATCTTGTTGGTATATTTGGCTGTGGAGAAATAAAGATTGCCATGAACAAGATTTCAAGAGGCCTGATAATGTGACTGGTGAGATTCAAAGAAATTGGGTGGTTTTATCTAATGCTAAACAGGTGCTCAGCCCGACCTTCAGATCCTTTAGCATCAGGACTCCTACTCATTGGATTCGGCCAGAGGTGAATTGACTTAAATTAAATGTTGATGGAGCCATTTCTTCTAAGAGAACAGCTTGTGGAGGTCTCTTGAGAAACAAGGATGGTGTTTGGGTTAGTGGCTTTCAATCTTTCCTTGGTTCTTGCTCTCCTCTTCATGCTGAGCTGTGGGCTATTCTCCATGGTCTCGATCTAGCTTGGCAGCTAGGTACTCCTAAAGTTATTGTTGAGAGTGACTCCTCTCAAGCAATCAACTTGCTTTCCTCTAATGGGAAAGATGCTCGACAACTGCCCCTGGTAGTTAGGATTCGAGCTTTTATGGAAAAAAATTGGATGACTGCTCTTTCTTTCACAAACAGAGAAGCTAATAGCTGTGCTGATTGGCTAGCAAAGGATGCTCTCTCCAAGCACCTTGGTGTCTACCTTCTTTTGAGTCAACCGTCTGAGCTGCAAAATCTGTTGGAGAAAGATGTCCAGACCCCTGCTGGCCAACCATCTGTGTGGAATCCTGACTAAGACCTTGTGTTGCTTCTTTGTGTTTTTCTTTCTGCTTTTTGTTTCGTTCTATTTTGTTTCTGTTTCTGTTTTGTTTTCTTGTTGGGGCTTTGCCCCTTTTCTGTACCAAAAAAAAAAGAGTAAATATCCTTCAACATCAACGTCAATATCAACGACACTTTCATCCCAAACTATTTAGGATCAAGTGCTGAGGAATCCAAATGAAAAGAGTAAATATCCTTCATGAATGGAAAAATACAAGGAGGGAATTCGATTAGTGACTTCCTTGCAATAAAATTTGTAAAGACATTAATAATACCCTTTAAAATCAAGCATGACTATGTTTTCAAAATTGAACAATAATGAAAGCCCAGAATCCACTGACTTATAGAATCCATGCTGGTAAAGATGTCAACTTAGTTCTACTCGCTAGTTTAGGACCTCTATACTCATGCCTGAAACTCAAAGCATAAAGTCAATTAAGTTACAAGGGTGACTTGAGAATATGAACATAGGACATAGACCATGCATAATGATTAAAAATGTCTTGTTTTTAATCATAAAATATAGGGTTTTATAATTCTCATGTTGAATGAGAATTGAAATCTCATGTTGTAGAGATAAAAAGCATGTGGGACCCATGTGTTAGAAGAAATTATATGTAAGACCCATGCCAGCACAGAATTCGAAAGGTGTGTAGGAAAACTGTAATTCTGATGTTGAATGAGAATTATAAAACCCTAAAATATATTGCCCGGAAATCCTGTAATCTACTCAATACAGAATATTATTACAATCTGGCAAAATATTTTAAAAAATGTGGCAAACATGGAAACACACAGACGAATGAAGTTATATATATATTCTTTCCCAGGAAGACCATCACGCATGAAAAAAGTAATTCTGAAACCCACACTAAACTTCATAAGAGTTAGAACAAATTAAGTGTAGAATAATAACACTTCGAAAACTCATTTGCATGAAGCTGTCAAATATTCTAGAACCTGAATAACTATTTTAATTTGTAAGAATTACCTTCGTCTTATGCAATGCAGCTAAAAGAACAACACATGTTTTGATATGTATACGACAACCTTTCAGCCGAGTTTCCTCAAAAAGTGTATATGCATCCATTGCTTTATTGGCACTGCATAGTCCTTCTATCATTGCATTATAACAAGCTGAGGTATGCCCCCACTTGCCTTAAATCTCTCAAAGAGGTCTTTCGCTTCTTGAACGTTTCCAGCCTTTACAAGTCCTGAAATAATGGTACGTAAGTTCCCGAAAATTTAAAAAAATTAAAACAATGGAGTCACCACTAATTTTATTTAATTTGAAAAAATTAAAAAAAAAAATTATTGCAAACTGATTTTTTAAAATTTTAGATCAAGATCCGGGAGTCTAATTATGCGTAGGAAAGGATGGAAATTTAATCTCACTACACCCCGACACATCCATTAAAAAACTACCTTAAATTAGTTGTGTGAATTATTAATAACTTTTAAAAATATTTGCTTTATCCCCTAAAAATAAGGGCAATGCTTTTCTCATGCTATTGGAGAGGAGGAAAGTTTCTTACACACTCAAATTTATGATGGGGCCCACACATAAAAAATAAAATAAAAAACAAAAAAAAATATTGCAGTAAAATGAACTCTCACTAACCTAAGAAAAGAGCTCTCCTACAACATAAGAATTCTTTTTCCCTAAAAATAAATATGATTGTTTAGGGAGTAGGAGGACTAAATTATTAAAATTTTATTTAAGTTTGATGGAAAGAGTTCTGCTCCGACATCTCCGATATAGTGAGAATTCAAAACTACGTTGTTCTTTAAAAAAATATTTGTGTGTTTTATTGATTTTAATTTTGGAATAATTCATTTGATTATATTAGATGTTCCCGGATTACTAGGTTGTCCCAACCAAAATGATCCGAGCAAAATATAGGATTAACAAACTGTCTCAACTCAGCTAATCCGTTTAGAAATAATTCTTTTTATTATGGCAAATTTTACGAAGAATTCAAATGAATCTCAAATCACTAAACCGTCACGGTTAAAATGAGTAAAAACAAAATGTATGAAGTTAACAAGCCGTCAAGACTCAACTAACTCTCAATTTAATTAATAGTTATTCTTTATTTTCTAAATTAACCCAAAACCAATAATTTTAAATAGAAACTATGATATTTACCAAAAATAAAAATAAAATAGAAACTATGATTTGTTTATTTTTTGTTTATTATTACTAAATAATTTAAAATCATTAGACCGTCAGAGTCGAAATGATGCTAAAAATTACGGAATTAGCAAGATGTCACATCTCAGCTAACATCTTCTTATATCATAAATATAACAATTTGTTATTTAATTTTTTTTTTTAAATCAACTCTATGATTGAGGCTTAAATAATAAGTATGAAATTATTTAATAGCATAAAATGAATCAGTTATAAAAATGGCCGTGAATTAAAAACGAATAGCTAAGGTATTCAAATCATGTTTTTTTTTCTTTATAAAAAAAAAAGAAATAAAAAAAAGAAATAGAGATAATAATGCAAGGACAGAAACAAAAAGATGATGTTTGCTAAAATAATAATAAAACATTTGTCTTTTAAGTAGACGCAACATTACAATATTAAAATATTAAAACATTGAACTACGAGTCTACGACAACGTTTGCATCGTGAGTGTACATACTTAGACCAATAAAAGCTGAAGTTCAACTAAGCTATAAAACATTAAAATATTCCTCTCACAAAGTAGATGTTAACATTGCATTAAAACATTAAAATATTGGAAGATGGCAACATTGCATCGTGGATATGTATATTTCTTAGTAAATAACATGGCTACATCCACGAGCGTGCCTCATCAAAAGTGAATCTTGCATGTGATATCATCTAACTTCATTATTTTACTGAAGTTTTTAGCATCTGATGTTTCCGATGACTTCAGGAGAAAAATATTAGACACTAGTTGATTCTACCTCATGTTATGAAAATAGTAAGAAACACAAGACAAAACTCATGCACCGATATCAGCATACGGTCTCCATATCACAAATGCAACAAAGGAAAAGGAAAAGATAGCTAGGTGTGCAGCTAAAGTTGCTCAAGATTCAAGAAAAGTATCAGAGACACTTTTATCATTTTTTTTTATGGGAACAATAAATTTTATGTTGTAGGAGAATTCTAACATCATGTCATAGATACATCAAATGTGGGTCCCACCTATTAAAAAAACAAAAAAAAATAAAATAAGCGGCACACCTTTTTATGATGTGTATAGGAATGATTTATTTTCTCATGCAACATGAGAAAAATAAACCCCTTTTTTTATTTGGGATAAAACTTGTGCTCACAATTTATATTTATTTTTATTATTTTTTAATCTTTTTTAATATTCGGAACAAAATTAGGTGTTGACATTAGTATTCGGTTTTAACCCTTGTTTCTGCATTTCTTGCCGGAACACGTGGGCGTTATTAAATTTTCTGACCATACAAAGACCATTTATCATAATGCTGTATGTTATTTTATTTGGAGAACATTTCAAGCTTTTCATGTTCTGAAAGCAGACCAGAGCTTCATCAATCTCCTCAGCTTTCACCAATGCATCAAGTAAGCAATTCCATGTGTATGCGTTTGCGGTCAGACCTTTCTGCATCAACTCCTCCAAAATCAAATAAATCCTTCCCACCTTCCCAAACCCATCAATAAGACTGCTGTAGATAACTACATTTAAATCAACATCAAACTTCTTCAAATAACGTAAATGCTTCATCGAGCCTTTCAATTTCAGCAAGTCTATCAATGACAGAACCATAAGTTACAACAGTAGGTTGGAGACCCTTTGTCTTCATTTCCTCCAACAGTTGGTAAGCTTTATTGACCTTACAAGACTTGCAGAATCCAAGAATAACTGTGTTGTAAGCACGGGTGTCCAAATGCAGTCCTTTTTCTTTCATCTCATAAAACAATTTATATGTTTCTTTGGAAAAACCTGCTTTCACAAGACCGTGAATTAAAATTGAGTAGCTCCGAACATCAGGAACTAACCCGTGACCCTTATCTGTGAATTAGGGTCTGTTTGGGAGATTATTTTAGGAGGGGAAGGAAAGATAGGATTTTAGGAAGCCCTTCCCTTATCTGTGAGTTAAAAAAAGTGAGGGAAAGGTTTTGGGTGTTTTTACTAAATCCTCCAAAACCCCCCTCCTTCATAAAATTTAATTTCCTCCATTTCAAGGGATTTATGAGCTAAAATGTTTAAAATTACTTTTTTTTTTTTGTAAGTTAAAATTACTTTTTTAACCCTTCCCATTAGAATCAGAACAATAATTTATGTATTATCATTTTAGAGAGAAAATTATTTTTAGAAGGAGAAAATTATTTTTAGAGGAAGAATATTTTTTAATAAAAATTAAATGATTAACTTTTTTTAGAAATTTTAAATTTAATTTAATTTGTAAAGTATAATAATTATATTAATTTAAAAAATGATAAAAATATCTCATTGACCCTCCATTATCCTCTCATTCCATTTTTATTTTTTTTTTGACTCCCAAATAAGGGAAGGAGATACCCTCTAATTTCCTCCCCTCCCTTCCACTTGGATCCCCTTCCTTTCCTTCCCTTCCCTTCCCCTCCAAACTCCCAAAGTCTTAATTTCTTCAAATAAAGCCCTTCCCTTCTCAATTTCACCAGCTTTGAAAACACAATCCATGTAAGTATTAAGGAGCATTAGATCAGGAGAACAGCCCCTATGCAACATTTCTTTGTAAATTTTGTGACCATCCTCCTTCCTACCACACTTGAAGAAGTTCCTAATAAGGGATGCATATACCACTTCATTCGGTCGGAGTCTTATCAGAATCTAACATCTTTTCATAAAGCTTATAGGCGTCATTCACCCTGCCATGTCTGCCCAAGCCATCAATAAGTGAGCAAAATGTAAATGTGTCAGGGGTGCAAACTTTATGATCCAATCCTAAAAATATGGAGCAAGCTTCATCAAGCCTTTGAGCTTTACATAGCCGATCAATCATTATATTTACAGTTATGATATTAGGGAATAAGCCAGCCTCTTTCATGGCGTCCTGAACTTTTAGAGCAGCTTCGAGTTCTCGTGCCTTGCAAAGCATGTTAATTAAAATATTGTAGGTTGCAAGATTGGGTGCTGCATCTTTTTTCATTTCCTCATAGATTCTCAATGCTTCCTCTTCTTTACCCTTTCTTCCTAGGCAAGTCAGAAGGCAATTATATGCAATTACACTAGGTATACATCCCTTTCCCTTTTGCCTCTCAAGTAAACTGTATGCTTCATCAAATTTCCCAACTGAACCATAACCCATAATCATGGTGTTATAAGCATAAACACAAGGAACACTCCTGTTGAGATTCAATTCTTCAAACAACTCAACAGCTTCATCCAACCTCTCAGCCTTGCAAAGAACCCCAATCATGCTAGTATATGTCACGTTGTCAGGCACCAACCCTTGTGCTTTCATTTCATGAAAGAATTTCCAGGCCATATCCACCTTACCAACTTTGCCAAAACAATCTATGCATACATTATAGAGGACAAGAGAGTTACTCTTCATCTCATCCAGCAAGGAAAGAGCAGCTTCAATGCGACCCTCCCTGGCAAACACTCGAACAAGTGTAGTAAACAAATGTATGCTTACTTCATAACCTATTTCCTGCATTTGATGAAAGAGAGTGAGCATGAGATCAGCTTCATGAGCTGCAGAGAGGGCACCAATCAGTGTCGTATAAGCCGAAAAAGCAGGGCGAAACCTGAACTTCCTCATTGATTCAATAACACCAAAAGCTTCTCTTAGCTTCCGCGACTTAACAAAACTAGCAACCAGTTCAATACAAGTATTATTAGATGGTCCAAATCCAGCCATACTCATTTCCCCAAGAATCTGTTCCAAGTAGTCCAAGTTTCTGGTCCTATAGCCATAACCATGAGAAGTGCATTGTAGGCTTCTGGGCAATGTGCTTGTTCAGTTTTCCCCTCCACCCACCTAAAATAATGCAATGCCAACTTCACATCCTTCAACCTCCTTATTACCCCAACAACCAATTCTGGTTGAGGCATTTCATCAAACGAGTTGAGAGCATCCTCAAGGGCAGGTCTCCAAGGACCAGTGTCCAACACCCGACATACATCATGAACTGACTTTCTCATACCCTCCACTTTTGTTGCATTGTCTTGGTAGGTATCATCCACAAAAGAATTAACTTTCCCATAAGGAGACCCATTTGAAGAGAACGATGAGAACTTCTTGGATAATGGGTCTATTTTCTGAAATTTAAGAACAAAGCGCAACTTCAGAACTGCAACCAAAATTAAATAAGAATAATAAGATTTCAAATCGCAACCCTGAAACGAGTATATGATAATAAGGACGATGATAATGTTTCATTAAGAATGAAGAAAAAAAAAAAAAACTTGGCCCCTTGAGACAATCTTCATGCGCTCAAGTACACTGTGATTGTAACAGTTGGTTTATCAGAACTAAGGGAGAAAAACACGAACGTTAAGAGAAACAAGGTTGACCAGCAGCATGATAAGACGTTGGACACTCTCACATTTACTACACAATTAACGTCGGACTCCTAATATTATCATCTCTTTAAGGCCGTCGTCCACGACGGCTTTCACTCTGACTTGGTGGTAGCTATTTTCCTCTTTAAAGCACCAAATGATAGGACTCATGGGATCACACCACAAAAGCTAGCACGGAGGGTAGAAGTGTCCAAGACCTTATAAATCTCACACTAATTACCTACACAATCAATGTGAGACTCCTAACCGAGCATGAGGTTACTTCTCTCTGAACATGTAAATGAGGTGCTCTTATATTATTTGAAAAACAAAATAATTATACAAACGCTTCCAACTTTTGTAATGTAGTATTTAATTTTAGGGTCTCTCTTTTCTCATGTTGTAGGAGAATTTTTTTTCCTACTATAAACACAAGTTATGATGGATCCCATCTTTTATTAAAAAAAAAAAAAAAATTATTATTACACATATCGATGTCTCATTGGTAGGAGAAAAAATTCTCCTCTAACGTTAGAATTCTTTTCCCCTTAATTTTAAAAACAAATTTACATTAGTCAAATTACACTGGTTTTATATTGAGGTGATATGATGAGCCACTTTTCATTTGACTTAAGCCCATCTCATTTCTTGTTCTTCTCAATGGCCCAATAATAAAAACAGCAACCGTGCATTTTTTTCATTTTTTTTTTGGTACAAACAATTGTGCGTCTTTTGTTTCTTGACCAAACAAAACTTGGGATTTTGACCTGAAATGAGCATATCATCCTTTTCAAGACGTGAAAAAGGAAAATTAACCTGCGAGCAAGACTGAAACAGATCAAAAATAGGTTTTACATGTCTAAAAAAAATTACAAATTTCAAAAGAAAAAATGGGTAGTAATAAAAATCACAGTCCAAGCCTTAAATCCAATTATTATGTACTGTTTTAATTTCTCCCTATAAGCACTAAAAAATTTGAAAAGCAGAAGAACAAATTGCAAGCAATTATATAAATATTTATTTATAAAATCCAAATTTATTTCCGTATTTAGATTTATTTTTAAAGTGTTTAACAGAAAAAAATATTTGTATTTTTTTTTATATCTTTATAAGTATTGTTCATATCACCCTCTTGATTTTGGATCCTTCATATATATATATATATATATATATAAATATTTCTGCAGTTAATACAAATAAATTATCTGCATTTATTCCTAAAATAACGTCATTTTGGTATTGAAATCTTAAAAAGATATAAATATAAAGATTATTATAACACTAAAATAAATTAAAATTACAAAACGACGTCGTATTAGGCTCACTGCTACATGCAGAAAAAAAACGCATATATATATATATATATATATATATATATATATATATATATATATCAGAAAAAACTAAAGCTCAAAGTTAGCACAAAACAGTAACGTTTATGCATTGTCCATGTTTGGTTGACCAAAATTTGTCCCTGTAATATTTAAGTTAGTTTATTGAGTTGATGTTTGGTTGATTCTAAAAAAATAATAGGAATGTGGAGTTATTTTTCACCTTTATTTTTTCATTAAAATTTAGTAATTAAGCGATTTCACCTCAGATAACATCCGGATGTTGGTGTTGTGTGAACTACTTCCGGATCGAGATTTGAAAAATTTTCAAATCATACAACACACAGCTCTGATAGCAGTTCATGGTAAGCCTTCTCAGCGGATATAACTGGAGCATAGGAGGAAAGCATGAAATAGATTCTAGGATAGGGGACCAAATTGGTCTGGAACTTAGTCGCATCCACATTGAGCACACCATCAAACCTTAGGGAAGCAGTCAAGGAAGAAATCACCTGAACTCCAAAGAAAGAAAAACATTAACCAAAAGAACAGCCACATGAGTGTGCTCCAAGAGGGAGTGGGTAGAGAGGAAGCTGTTGTATAGCTCAACCAGAGAGGTGGTTCAATCACAGATCGTACAAAATAGCGAGGCTATTTTGGTCTTCTTCTTCACGCCTCAGTTCACTTTCACAAGGAACAACAAATTCCATATTTTCGATGGCTTAATTTTGTTGGTTGGTGTACAGTACTTTAAACGTAAAACAAAACAACAAGATATCTCCACACACAAAAAAAAAAAAGACAACAGGACAATTGTGTGCCTGGGAAAATGTCATTTTTTGTGGTACCAAACATGGCAAACTCAAATGTCCAATGTTACTATACCAGGTAAGTAAAAATTATCTCCATACCAAACGGAACCTAAAAGTCATTCATAAAATCCTTGGTAGATACCTCCACCAGGATAACTAGAAGTAAAAACAGGTATGGTGTATTGAATTATGATTTTAAAAGATAATTTTGAGATAAAAAATCTTATAGGTTCGAAAAGACTATATAGAATTGTAGTGACTTTAAAGATTATTTTTTTTAAAAAAAATTTACAATCAACATTTTATAAGAATTAATTTTAAAGGATTTTAATATAATGTATAAGATTTTAAAGGACAATATGAATTTATAATATTTTAAAAAATCACATAAATTTTTAATAAATATTCAAAATTACAAGAGCAAATAGAAAAAAAAATAACAAAGAAATACAATGATATTAATAAAAAAAAGTAACAAAATTTTCCACATATCTATACTAGCCCTCCATGCATTAACATCTTCTCATTCCTGCTCTTGGGTTTGATCAATTGGTTAAAAATTATTTTCTTCATTTGGTACCAGAGCTATATATATAATTATAAGACCCACACTTATTTTTTTGTTAAAAATAATTCAAAATTTGCATATAGAACCTAAAGTTTATGATAAAATCTTGTTTGAAGATTTTTTCTATTAATTTTGAAAACCTTGGAGTTTTTGTTCTACGTGATAAAAGTTTTCTAACTATATATCATACGTATATTTTCATTCAATATTTTAGAAATTTTTTAAAAACAATCAATTAAAATACTTTAAAATCTTAATGCAATACACCCACCGGCGCGGACCCACTTGCCGTAAATGCCCGCAAGTGCGGTGCGGTCATAAAAAATTATATTTCAGTTTTTTTTTATTGTAGGTCTTTATCTTTCTTTGTTTCAATATATATATATATATATATATATATATATATATATATATATTAGGAGTAAATATCATTTTAAGCCCATAACAAAAAATATGGTTCCCATTTTAGTCTCTTATAAAAAAAAATTAGTCTCGAGGTCCCTAAAAAATTTAAAGTGGATCAATTTAGTTAAAATCATGGTCCCTCACAAATTCAAAAAAGACCTCCATTAGTCGCTCAAAAAGACTAAAATGAGTCCACTTTGAATTTCATATGGACCAGATGACTAATTTTTTTATAATGGACCAAAGTAGGACCAAATTTTTTGTCAAGGACCAAAAAAAATATTTATTCTTATATTAGTTAGCAACGTACAGAGATGATTAAAACAACGTAGCAACACAAATTGGTTAGAGAGAAAACTTATTCTTCCTCCCCTATCACTTACCCATTCCCATGCTCTCTTCATCCTTTGTTTCCTTTTTCATTTTTATAAAAAGAGATGATTGATTGTCGGTCTGACATTCTCAAATAAGTTAATATCTAGAGACGAGGTCTTCGCTGTGATTTTGTTTGCCTTATGTATAGGTAGTGTTGATTTTTTTTATTCACCACTATAAAATAGAATGATGATATATGGATATATTGGAGTTTATTCTCATATTTGTTCTGGAGGATTTAAGGAGATTAATTGGTCAAACTATTGCCCGTAACTTCTTATGGAAACAACTAAATTATGAGGGGGTTCAAACGTTGATTTAAATTTTCTTTAAAAAAAAAATTTGAAGACACTGCCCCCAAACTCCCGCCACTAAATGTGCGCACATAAAAAAAAAATCTCGGTGCGCCACTGAATACACCCTATAGTTCGGGTATAGTTCTCTTCAGTGTTCCTAAACTCTTTTAATTGTTTGGCGTTGAAATTCAGATAAACTGATTTTCTAATTCTTACAACACACCAAGTCTTATGTTATATATAAAAAAAAAAAGTTTGCTAATTTAGATAATTTATCTACGCCGAGCACAAAACAACGTCGTTTTGAGGCAGAAATCAAGATATTTTTGTAATTATAATTTATTTCAGAGTTATAATAATCTTTTTCATTATAATTTTATAATTTTTCAACCTGGAAGTGAACCTTCACTCTATGAACATTAAAACATTAAAGTCAACAAAAAAATGAAAATATAAACAATTAAACATATCAGTTACTGAACAAAAGCAATCTGAAAATTATAAATTCTGACGAGTGTTCTACTCATAGAAGCCATCCAAACAAATTTTCATGGGCTACAATCTACATTAATTTTCTCCGCAACCCACTGATCCAGCGCATGCCACACACCAAGAAATATAGGAAAATGAAAGCTGCACTGCACATGCGAAATTCATGCAATATGTATTAAAGGGTGGTTGTAGTACCTTACAAGACAACACAAGCACTGCTCAGCATATCTAATATCACGTTCCTAAGGGCACGCTCTTATTATTTTCGTTTTTGTTATTGTTTGCAGTAGAACTACGATTCTCCCTTACATAACAAACAAGAACCCCCAATCAAAATTACTTAAAAAGTTCTAAACAAAAACTTCAAAACATGCTTGACATTTAACTCTAAACAGAATAATCATAAAACTCAGAAAAATGTGAAGTATGATCCATGGTAAAGCTAGGAATCTTATCTAGTTTAATGGGATTGTTCTTCCCTCCAATCAACTTGGCAGGATTCCCAACAACAGTAGTCCTCGGAGGCACATCCTTTATCACCACAGAACCAGCACCAATTTTAGCCCCATCACCAATCTTAATATTCCCCAAAATACAAGACCCTGCACCAATCAACACCCCATCACCAATCTTAGGGTGCCTATCACCACATGCCTTACCAGTGCCTCCCAATGTCACACTATGCAAAATTGACACATCATTTCCAATCACAGCAGTCTCCCCCACAACAATCCCAGTTGCATGATCCAGCAAAATCCCACTTCCAATCTTAGCTCCTGGATGAATATCTACTCCAAAAACTTCAGAAACCCTATTCTGAATCATCACTGCCAAAACCTTCCTACCCTCTAACCAAAATCTGTGAGCCACCCTATGAGCTTGGCATGCCAAGAAGCCTTTGAAATTCAAGAAACAATGAACATGGCTTATACAAGCAGGGTCTCTTTCATTAACTGCTCTCAGATCATTCTTCACAGCATCCATGATGTTTTGATCAGCTTCCAAAACTCCCATAAAAAGATGATAAAGGGTCCCACTTTGAAGGCTTGAACTGCTCAATTTCATAGCAAGATGATTAGCCAACGCGCTTTCCAACGATTTATGAGACAAAATGGAATCTTGATAGTAACTTGACAAAATCGGTTCCGAAGTGAGATCGAATCTTGCTTCGTCCTGCATCTTCACCCACACATCGCCTTCAGCGTCATCCACTTCAACTTCCTCTGTAACGGAACGAGTGTGCAGGGTGTGAACCCTATATTTGCAAATGGGTAAGGAGGGAACACGATCTGCGAAACTGGGTCGCGAGATTCTTGAATGATCTTGTTCATGGGTTTGGGACCTTGAAGCATCAACGCAAGAAGCCATAAGCTTGAAGCGCAGAGGAGAGAAAGGATGAGTTGTGTGGTGGCCAACAAAGAGTTTTGGTGTTGGAGTGACGAGGGAAGTGAGGGAGCACCCTCTCACCATAACTTTCATGGTGGGAAAATTGCAAGATTTTCTGGGAAAATAGCTTGGAAGAAATGTTAAGGCTAAGGAAACTGAAGTGAAGAGACCATGTACTACTCTTTCAATATATAAAGAATGTAAAAGGTTTCACCAAAAAAAAAAAAACAAAAATCTAAAAGGTACAGAATATGTATAAAAATGGTTATTTTTTAAAAATTTGATTTGATTAATTATAAGCATACGTATAAATTTTGTTTTATTTGTTTGTTCACGTATATCATTGAAAACTAAAAAGTTTTGCTTTTTATTTTGTATTTTTTGATAAAGAGAGGGGCCTAAAACCAAAAGTTTTTAAAATAGTGTTAGGGAAACAAATTTAAGATGGTAAAAAAATAAAATAAAAACTTTAGGTAAATTTTAATTGTTTATCTATTTAATAATGATCTATTTAGGATTATCCTTGAAATAATATCAAATTCATATTGAGGTAATAACGTAATGAGATGGTATAAGGAAACTTTTCCTTTTCAGATAACTTATGTTTAAGGGGAAAATGTCATACAATTATGTATAATTATTTGATTGTATGTTGAAAGGAGTGAAGATGCTTCGAACCTGCAAGCTTCGTAAAAGAAAAGTCCACCTATCTCTTCATTTAGTCAAGATCGTTTCAAGATTGATGCCAGTCACCCCATCCCCTTCCATTCCATTCCCATGTAACCCATGACATCATCATGTTAATAATTTTTAATGATTTAATTGCTTTTTTAATTTCCCTGATTGACAGAACAAAACACGCACAAAAACGGTTAGAACTAATCTCTGCAAAAATAAATCAGATATTTTTTTTTTTTGGGATAACAGATAAATGAGATTTTGGTTTGCTGAAATCTAACATAATTCGACACTCGTTCAATTATAATAGGCAAGTGAGGATGAGAATATATATTCAATTTTTTTCTATATTATTTTTGGGAGAAATTTAAAACTTTACTCTTGAATCCACTTCAAATAAAATTGTGTCTTTTTAAACATAACTATGTTTATTAAAAGGGTTTATCATTTATCATTTAACAAGACTATAAAAATTTTCCTATACACACAACATTTTGTGGGGCCCGTAGCAAAAAATAAAAATAAAATTCTGGCACGCAAAATAAATCTCTATAACATTACACCATCACTTTTCCTACAACGTAACTCTTATAAAACCCTTATTAAAAGTAACAAACCGCACGAGTTAAAGTTCTATGGCTAAAATATATGAAATCACATTGCGTTTTGAGCCAGGTCCCGCTTACAAGCCATAGGTTACTTGATTGCTGTGGGATATGTGAATTATGCATGTTTTTTTATATTACAAGGTGCTCTGAGATATTTTGAAAAGATCACGAGATTCTATGCCAAATAATTAATAGGTTTTATAAGAGTTATATTGTAAGAAAAATGATTATGTTATGTTATAGAGATTCATGTTGCGTGTTAGAATTTTTTTTTGCTGCAGGCCCCATAAAATATTGTGTGTGTAGAAAATTTTTTATAATCATATTAAATGATAGATGATAAACTCATAGTTAATTATAGGCGCTTCTTGTAAAAGAAATGATCGTAGTGCTGTGGCTTTTATCCTATCGTATGTATAAAATTAAATATGTATAGCAATATTTATAGTCAAATGTTTCTATTTTTTATTAGGTCGCATAATCTGTTTTTTGTCATATTTCTTTACCCATATCAGTCTTCATGCTTTTTAAAGATATCTTTGTATCATATGCTACACATTAGTTTTTAGGCTTTACTTTTCTTATATTATAGGGAATAAGTTATCTTATGTTGTAAGGTAAATTAAGTGGGTTCACCAATTTTTAAAAAAGAAAAGTAAGGCACATCTTTTTATGTGAGTGTAACATGAGAGATGAATCTTATGTAATATAAGAGTATAATTTCCCTTAATTTTTAATTTTTAGTATAAAGAAGGATGCTTTTTTTAGTAGGCAGAGGGGAATCTTTTTGCTTGATGGTTGCTGTCTATAAAGTACTGACACTTCAAAAATCCTAACGTGTCGTATCTGACACTCTCGAACACTCCGACACTCCCTGACACTCCAACACACGTTATAGAAATTCAAAAAAAGGTTCAAAGGTTAAGTTGTGTTGAGTTTTTAGTTACAACTATTAGATTCGTTGGATTATGAGTACCATTTTATTGAGTTCAATATAAATATTTAGGATATCTAATGTTTCTTTGCAAAATTTATGAATATTATAAATGTAGATTTATTTTTTTTTGTTAAATTATTGAATATTATGTACCCAAAAAAAATAAAATTGAGTATTAAATATACTATATAAATTAAAAATATTATTTAATATCAAAACGTGTCCTAACGTGTCGAAATCTAACATTTTTTAGAATTTACGTGTCGGAGTGTCATGTCGGAACGTCATGTCGGAGCGTCACGTGTCAGTATCAGTGCTACATAGGTTGCTGTCTATGGTCTTCTATATTATCTAAAAAAAATTAACTATGTGTTTTTAAAGTTAATTTCTATTACTAGTATTGTAAAGTGGAGGGCCTTAAAAATTAATATTTCTTTTGGATCAAGCTTGGCAACCAAAGCATACTTGTTTTGTTCGTAGTCAGTGTAACATCCCTGTCTCGAGCCGGTTCAATTAACATGCATATGATAAAAACAAAAACAGCAGAAGAATTAACTTACAGAAATACGATGTAACTTTTCTTTTTCTCTTTTAACTCTCATTAGGCGTAAACGAAAATCGGACAGAGTAACCTCTGTAAATCGGACAACTGGGGATTTTCCAATCCCACTCTCAAGAATTCCTGATAGACAATTTATACAATATATATATCCAGAAGTACCAGTCATGCAAATATAGTCATATGCCCATCCATGGGCGCATACATAACTTGGCTCTGTGCCACTAATCTACAGCATGCAATCCAATACAAAAACATAACTGAATACCACATAATCATATCGACATGCTTGAATACAAAAATGTACATGCATCAAACTGAAGAACATGCACAAGACATATACAGGCCATATACAAAACAAGGATCTAACATATGATCCATCAAATGCGGAAATACTAAATGACATCAATGCTCTCCAAAAAGTTAGTAGCCTACAGCTACGCAAAACTGATCTGTCCCAACGCCTCAACCGCGGGTCGCGTACTTGCCTAGTGAGGACTTACCGGGAATCTAGGCACCTGAAAATATGTCCCCAAAGAGGGGTGAGATTACAAATCTCAATAAGCTCCAGGTTTGTAGAGAATTCTCCATACCCCTGGGCTCACTCCTACTTGAAAGTCAGATACAAAGTATACAAATGCACATATAACAGATATCATAACAGAACAAAACATATAACCATATCATATCAGAGGCGTGCGCCGTCATTCCCAAGGGAGGACCCCAAGCGGAAATCAACGCACGTGTTCCCAATGGAGGACCCCAAGCGGAACCAGAACATGTCAGATGTGTACATCGTCAATCTCAGGGAAACCCCAAGAAGACATCAGTGTACCATACATCAATACAGAAACCATATTAGAATAAGTCATATCATGTTATCAAATAACTCTATATGAATGCATCTATACAAAGTATCAAAACAACAGTCATACAATCCAACCATAGTTCACTAACCATGGTGGAGCACTCAAGCAGGAAAAACTCCTTAAACATAGAGCTTACCTCTTGAAGCTTTACCAATACGCTTACTTGTGGCACAAGTTACTTATATATCTTTAAGAGATTCTGATCCTTTTCAGTCCCTAGATACACCTAGAGAAAGAATCCACAACAAAATCAATAAAATGGTTCCATGCCATGATTCATTACATAAGGAATACATTTTATGGCTTACTTTCATTTCTTTACGTTTTTGCCAATCCTATGCCATTACACAAGTCTAGACCGCTTTATAACCGTTGGTGTTCTTTAATTTAATCAAGTATTCACTTGAGAATTCTCAACATAAATCATGCCATTTTTTTTAAAAGGACGTGGACATACCCTTAGGGGGTCAAGGTATTTTTCAACAATTTTTCAAGCCATTTCACTTCTTAACTCATTAATTTTATACATTGAAAACCACACATTTTATTAACATAAAATGTAACAAAATCTATTCCTAAAAACTCCTCTATAGGTCGAAATCTCCTAGGAACTTCCAAGGATTCTTTTCTTTTACAACTCATTTTCTTCACTTACTTTACAACTTGCACACACATATGCATGTATCCACAAGGTTCCAATTTAATTTTAGAACATCAAGTCCCTCCAAAGCCCCACAAGGCCGAAACATAAGGGCATATTTCATATAATTTTTCCACTTTGACCTTCTCACTAAATTCACCAAATTCATACTCACTCCAACACAATAGACCCTCTTAATACATCATATAAAATTTTGCACAATGACCCCTATTTAACCCATCATGGCCGAACCTAGGGAGATACAACACAAGTGAATTCTTTTTTCATTTAGCACATGTACAAATGCTTATTTCACATGCTTATATACAAAACACCAAAAATCCATCATCAATTTACCTTTAAACTAATTTATTTCCCACCCAACACATGCTCACAATTTTCATGACTCAAAACATCAAAATGAAACCATGGAAATAGAGGTTTATTACCTCCAACCACTTATACAAAGTCTAAAGACCCATCTCCAAGCAAAGCTCCTTCAAAAATGCACTTTCTCTTCCTTGGTGAATAGTGTCACGAAAATGGGGGAGGAAGAACTCCTCACACACTCAACTATAGCTCAAATTGATCGGTGGAATGGATTCATTGGGTGGTTTACAATTAATTTCATGTAGTGGACTTTGTGATTTGGTTGGAAATTGAGTGAGAATCAAAGGAATCAAGATCAAACCCTAACCCCCCCCTCTCCAACTGCAGCTCGGGTTTTGAAGGAAAAGAAGAGAGAGAAGATGATGTGAATAGTGAATTTTTAAGTGACTTGGTCTTTTAAGCACATGTGACCTTTTAACAGATGTTTTTCTTTCGCGTATTTTCACTTAAACTGACTCAGGACTAACTCAAAGGTACAGACATATTTTTATTTTTCTAAACTCATTTACATTAATTTTTTATTTCCTAAGGAACAATATTCATAATTCACAGTATGGTTTCTGCGCCGTTTTTGACGAAATACACTGTGGATCACTAACTGTACTTCGTTTACTTATGGAACTTAAAACTTATAAACTTATCATTCTTGGGCCTATTATGACTTGTATGGCATATATTGGACTTTCTTATTCTTATTTCATCAATTATTTGTTTCTGGGCTCTACCGATTGCTTAAACAGCAATACAAAATACCCGGTAGAAAACACTATTCACGAGATTTTCACGGAAAGTGCCATATTATACAATTTTTCGTTTTGAACTCATATTTGGCGTCAGAATTGTCAAATTATGTCTCTAAAATTATTTTACTCATTTTAGCTCTACCGGTTAATTCACAGACTGCAAATTATCCGGCAGAACGCACTATTCGTAACCTAGTCATGATTATAGTCAAAATACTTGAAATTACGCTATGAATCTAATTATGGCATTTAATTTCTTAAATTAAACCTCTAAAATTACGAAATGCTAATAATCAATCAAGTGGGTGTTTAACTTATTCATTTTTTTAAAAGAAATTTATCCTAGTTAATTT
The DNA here is from genome assembly GCA_032173675.1 of Gastrolobium villosum. NCBI lineage: Eukaryota > Viridiplantae > Streptophyta > Magnoliopsida > Fabales > Fabaceae > Gastrolobium > Gastrolobium villosum. Next base: position 18,336 of record JAVKPL010010408.1, on the reverse strand, counting down.
TTCATTAATTTTTAATATAAATTTATGTCACTTAAAAATTATACTTAAAGAAACATAATAAAATTCATTTGTTAAATTAATATTTAAATTTATGTTTTGAAAATTCAAACATGAAAAATATTGATATGAATTATTTTAACTTTAAAAAGAAAAAAGAAAAACTTGATACTTTTTTCCTCTCTCTCTTTTTGTAAGAGGACATCAAAGTTATACTAAACAATTTTTATTAAGAAAACAGCATATTTACATAAAATTAAACTTCACCACATAATCAATTGTGAGAAGTCCTTGTTATAAAAAAAAAAAAAAATGTGAGAAGTCCTTGGTGGTAAAAAGGCATCCAAGTCATACTATGTGGGGAATGTGAGCATTATGTTACGCGTAAATTTTATAATACTTTTTATCATTGGTAAAGTTATGGTAAAGCTTTATACCAAAAAAAAAAAAAAAAACTATGGTAAAGCTATGTAAGCTGTAATCCAAACATATCAATGTAAATTGTAAACGTATTAATGAACTGAGTCCTCCTTAAGAGAATGCTACCCATTATGGACATGTGGGGATTTAAGAATATAAATGAGACGCTGATGGGTTCTGATCTCGAAATGAAACCGAGCATCCTTATGGACATGTGGGGATTTAAGAACACAGTAAATTCGCTTCTTAGTTGGTAATGGTACAGGCCCCATGGTTTTTGCCTTGGTAGTCCTTGCTACATCTAATATCTGCTTGCATGAATCCTCGATAAGGGGTACCCAGTAAGATCTAAGCTTGATTCTAATTTTCTGCTTTCGCGCCATCTCAGAATTTTAATGAACTGAATTTTATGAGAATACACAGGAAATAACATACATGTCTTCAATACACAGAAAAACTGAAAAACAAGTCAATGCTTGAAATTCATCCTCAAACCCTTATGTTTCAGTTTGCACCATTTCAATTACAAGATAACTTTACATTCCCCACAAACATAGTTTATATCCTAGACCAACTATTTTCTCAAGTTGAGTCCATTGGACTGGTCTAGGGGCTCCATTTGTGACAGAAAAAAAGTGAATCTGACAAAGAAAGAATTAGAAACAGAAACTGTAAATAAGGGATTGATGAATATACCGTATCTGCATCTGCGCCAATGCTAATTGACGAAGTACTCCGAGTCTCCAACCTAAAACACCAACACATATAACTCAACAATTATACTAATTGGATGCAAGGTAAGTAGGAAAGGATATACTTAATAGCAGAGTTATTTTTGTAATTTCAAGATGTTTTATTTAATTTTCGCAGCTTCTGATCATGGGTAGTATTCTAAGTCAAATTTGTGTTATTTAAGAGTTCTGATTTCTAATCTACAAAAGGCTTAAGGATTCCTAATGAGGCTGGGATAATAGTGAGTGTCAACGATTACATTTTGTGAATTCTGAAAGGCCTTAGCATAGTTGTTAAAAATGAGTTTATATGTTAGGTAAAATCTAAATTTCATAAACTTGTTATGTTTTAAGCATAAGTGGGCTTAATTTTATGGACATTTTTTTTAATACTTGGCTTGGGGCCATTAATTTATTCAATTTAGACCACAAGAATAACTTGGTTTGGCAACAAAAACAACTAAATTAGAGCTACAGAGTCAATAACATAACCACACAAAAAGAGCAGTATCAAGCCAAACTGATGATAAGAGTGAGTAGAGTGAAGTCTAGCATAGCCAACAAGAGTGATTTTTCATTTCAGAGTTAGAACATTTATAGATTAGTACCTACAACACGTACATGTATTATATTTCATATTAAATAATTTCTTATATGTAACCTATGCTACAATTAATAAGTTTTACAAAGAAATATGAATTTTTACTCTCTCTTTCCCCCTCTTCTATGGAGGGAAATGAAGAAAGGCGAAATGCACTAACCTCGAAGGTGGTGGAGTCAGATTCATTGATTGGGAGTTAGTTGTAGGAGGGGAAGGAAAGGAATGGAAAGGGAACGTTTTAATAAGCCCTCCCCTATTAGAAAAGTCTAAAATGCCGACAAAATTTATCGACAAAAAATATTTCGTCAAAAATAGTGATGAAATTTCTTATAAAAATCTTATACGTCAATTTTTTTTTGTCAAAACTAAAGACGAAACAAGATTTTGTCCTAATCACTAACATAATTTTTTTATGGGAAAAAATTAAGTCAAAACTAGTGACGAAATCTAGATTTCGTTGAAACTTTCAACGAAAATATTCTCATCCAAAATTTGACGAAACACATCTCCACGGAAAAGTTTTGACGTAAAACAATTACGGCAAATTTTTTTACGAAAAACATTTTCATCAAAATTTTCGACGAAAAATATTTCCATCAAAATCTGAGACTAAAAACGTTTCTGCAAAAAGATTTGGAAATTTTTTTTGTCAAAATTCTTTACAGAATCTAAATTTCGTCAAAATATTTCACAAAAAAACATATTCATCGAAATTTTTGACAAAAAATATTTCCATCAAAATTCTCAAAGAAACACATTTCCATCAAAAAAATTTGCCGGAAAAAAATTTCATCAAAATTCTTTACAGAATTTACATTTCGTCAAAAGTTTTCGACGGAAACATTTTCGCTAAACTTTTTGACAAAAAATTTCCGTCGAATATTTAAGGAAACACATTTCCATAAAAAAAAATTGACGGAAATATAAAAAAATTTCCATCAAAATTTTCAACAGAACACATTTTTGTCAAAAAATTTCAACAGAAAATTATTTCGTAAAAAATTTTGACAAAAAATATTTCGATTAAAATGTTTGACAGAAAAAGTATTCTGTCAAAATTCTTTACAGAATCTAAATTTCGTCTGAAACATTTACATCAAAATTTTTGACAAAACAATTTCCATCAAAATTCTTATCCAAACACATTTCCATTGAAATTTTGAACGGAAAACATTCCGTCAAAATTTTGACGAAACATTTTTTACGTTTAAAGCATTTGATGGAGGAAATTATTTTCGTCAAAATTTTTGACAAAAAATAAATTTCGATAGAAATTTATTTTTGTAAGAATTTTCATCGGAGAAAAATTTCTTCATTATTCGACAAAGAGTATTCTGACAAAAAATAATTTTGTGAAAATTTTCGTAACTTGAAGTGTACAAATTTCATAAAAAAAATGATATTTTTTAATATTGTGAAAAGTACGTAAATAATTTTTGTTAGAAATTTTAATTTTAATTTAGTTTGTAAAATATAATAATTATATTAATTTTACAAAATGATAAAATGATAAAAATATATCATGAACCTCCATTTTCATCCCTTACCATTCTTTAATTCTCAAACAACGAGAGGGAATACTCTTCAATTTCTTTCCCTTCCTTTCCCTCCCTCCTTCTCCAATCCCCTTCCTTCTCTACCCCTCCAAACTCCCAAACAAAGCCAAAGGGTTCCGGGGAATCCAACACTTCGGGCGCAGCATAGAACCTAGTTGAGGAGTGCAGAGGTTTTGGGCTTCTGAACTTCAAGGTTTTACCAGGGACAGTGAGAGAGTATAAAGACGCGAACTTTGGATTGGAACAGAACGGAGAGGAAGAGTTGGAGAAAGAAAACGGAGGTATTACTGCAGCAGGGAGAAAATTAACCGCCATTGAAGCTATGAATATGAGTACGAAATGAATTGAAAGGTTATGTCATCGCTGGGGTCAATATAGCTTACGAAACGCGGGTCATCCAGTTGGTGTTCGGGTTGACCGTAAAAGAAATTGTATTGTATTCGGGTTGGAAAAAAGAATATGTAAAAAATTTGTGTCATATTTATGTTAATTCACATTTTTTTAATAATTTATTATTATTTTTAAAATTTTAATTTTGACCCATTTTGTTAAAAAGAATTTGTCAATGACCGTCTTGACCTTTATTTTGCGTATTATTCATGTTGTGTCAACCCGTAAAAAATTCATGTCGTATCAGTATTGAAGATTTTGACACGAATAAAAATTCATGTTGCGTTTGTGTTGATATATTCATATCGTGTTTGTTCAGTCCTGGAAAGACCGTATTGTTATACCGTATGATATGCGCTCAGAGATACCGTATAATTAGTATATACTTGGCTTATAGCCAATGTTCTCAATCACTACGCACAAGAATAGGCTTATAACCAATACGTGAGGTGAGTGTGTGCACAGTGTTGGCGGTAATAGTAAATAGATTAAAAGTGTGTGAACCTGGGATCTTTAACCTCTTATTTATAAGGGTTACCTCTTGAGTTTGTGTAGATCTCCCGGTTATAATAAGATTCAGCTCCATTTTCTATTGGGATGAGGTCCTTATCTTGTGTACTTACTTGCTTTGTATTTGTTGAGATAATTTTGTACTTATCTCTTAGTGGATTCTTAGGTGGGTAGTTGGGATATGGTACACAATAGGGTTACCTTTTGAGTTTGTGTAGATATCTTGATTGTAGTAGGATTCAGTTCCCTTTCTGTTGGGATGAGCTCCTTATCTTATGTATTTACTTGCTTAGTATTTGTTGAGATAATTGTGTACTTATCTCTTAGTGAATTTTTAGGTGGGTAATTGGGATATGGTACAGATATTCGTAATAGTATTAAATTTGTTATCGTGTCAAATTCGATCTATTTTCACACCGCCGACATCTTTGCTCAGTTCATTCTTTCCCAAATTATTAAACCCGGAAAACTGATTGACTTGGATACTCGATTAATGTTTTATTGGTTGAATTTTTACTTTCCTTTTTTTGCCAAAAGATTTAAATGTATTATATTATTTAGTAATTCATTTTTTAATTATCATTATATTTCGTAAATAACTTTTAATATTCAAATAATTATGAATCAAATATTTGATTTATTTTACAAAAAGGAAAAAACCAACTATTAAAATGTCTTTATTGACAATGAATTGAACCTTTTTTAATTTTAAGAGATCCAAATGGGTCTTGCTTGCTACTTGGGCAGCTAGACCAAAGTGCCCTAGCAAGATCTTAGGATGCTGCCACATTACATATCATGGTTCACTTCTAAAATACTTTGTTATATTATGGCTATAAAATTATTTTCTTATTTAATATAATGGATTTCAGAGAACATATAATTGACGATATACGATGAAAAAGGTAGATAAACTGAAATGAAAATAAAGAAAATGTGTTGCAGAGACCCTGAACCTTGTTGAGAGTTGCTCCTTTGGAGAGCTAAAAGAGAACAATGACCAAAAAGAAAAAAAAAAAAAAACAAGAGTATCAGGGGTGCATCTACGTTCACCTATTTTGGTTCGTGGTTTAAACGAATAACCATCAAAGAGCTGAGCTAGCAAAGATGTTATGTAATAAGTAAATATGGTTATTGCCTTATTGGATGGAACAAAGTAGAAGGAATCACTCACCCATTCAAGAGTCAACACGCATGCCAAATCATTATAAGAAATTCAGGCAAAAAAAGTGCTGTGGTGTTACATTTTTCTTTTTGTCAATCCTTGGTTTTGATTACTGGCTGAGAAAATTCCATCAACTTATTTAATTTATGATGAACAGCATGCTTACACATATATTGTAAATACATAAAATTCGCTGTCAATTGCTATGCCTGCTAGGTTGAGGGTGGTGAGGGAGCGACAAGCAGAGAGATGAGGTAGATTCCCAATAAAACATTCGGAAAGGATGCTCAGAGCCTGAATGCCCATTGGTATAACGAAGTCAATGATGGAATGTGTGGAAGAAGAGTATGATATTTAAATATTCCAATCCAAATGCATGTGTGGAAAGACAAACAAAACACGTAAAGATCACCTACAAGGGCCACTACAGCCTGAATCTATATTACATTTACTACCATACCTTTCATCTCCCCCTTGGGATTCACAATAACACCAGCATTATCTGCAGAAACCAACATCACAAGTCAATAATTGTTGACTAAAATAAATACATCAAAATAATGAAAACAAGAGGGGACACACAGATCAAACAAAAACAACAAAGATAACTCAAGCAAGAATTGTCAACAAAAAGGGGAGGAAATTAAAAAAAAAAGAAAAAAGAAAAAAGAAAAAAAACTTAAGCTGAGAAACTGTCTGAAGCCATCATGAAATTGGAAGGAAAAAATCATAGACATTCCAAAGTCCAAAGCAGAAAGGTCACTAAAACTAGCTTCGACCAATTAGCCATACAGGGATCAAATAAATCATATTGCTTAACTTAAAAATGGAGCATTAACACATCCTAAGGGATCAATCAATGAAGAAGTGAACTATATAATCAAAGAGTATCCCATGATTTGCCTCAAGCTTCATGAAACATCCTCAGCACTTCCCAACGAAACAAAAAAAAAAAAACCACCATAAGTGGAGGATAAGGCATTTATTTACCAGCAGATAGGTAACACAATGCAAAGAAATAAACACCATGCTGTTTAAAACTGGCAATTCCACAACTATATGCTTCCCACTGTGAATGACCAATCAATAAACTAGGCACCCAGCATTGTGTTACCAGCAGACAGGTAACACAATGCAAAGAAATAAACACCATGCTGTTTAAAACCTCCATCGCTTGCCAAGAACACTCATTTGAACCGCTGTTTATGTTTCCAGAAAAGAAAATACGTGAAGGATAATTTCATCTGGCAAGTTACTCAGTCTGTCCTCCTTCACTTTTCTCTTCTTCTTTGTGTTGATGTTTTCTTGTGTTTCGACCCTCCAACTCTCCTCCTCTTCTTCAAATCCATAAAAGAAAAAAGCAAAAAGCTCTACTTTTCTTTCTCATTTTCAACATAGAGAGCTTTTCTGTTAATCAAAAGCTTTTTGAAAACATTCAGCAACTCTAAAGGAATATACAGAAAAGCTCTCTATGTTGAAAATGAGAAAGAAAAGTAGAGCTTTTTGCTTTTTTTCTTTTATGGATTTGAAGAAGAGGAGGAGAGTTGGAGGGTGGAAACACAAGAAAACATGAACACAAAGAAGGAGAGAAAAGTAAAGGAGGACAGACTCAGTAACTTGCCAGATGAAATTCTCCTTCACATACTTTCTTTCTTGGAAAGAAAAACAGCACTTCAAACGAGTGTTCTTGGCAAGCGATGGAGGTACCTTTGGACTTCCCTCCCGTCTTCAATATCCTCTGCTCGTCCTTCGATTCGATGATCCTGTCCTTTTCCAATGTTTTATGTGTTGTCCGCCAATCTCAACATGCTTCAACTTGTGTCCGAAAATGATTATTCTTTCAATTTCTTTGGCTTTCAATTTCTTTGGTGATGATGATGTGGACATGGTACATTCCATCAGCCTTTTCTCAAAAGTTGTTTGACCTAACTTTTGTTTATAAAGAGAGGAGAAACTAAAATTAAAAGGATCCAAACAGATAGTAAGTAATATCAATTAATTTATTTTTTTTTTTTGTAAAAACGGAAAGAAAAAGTTCAATCATCAAATCAATCAGTTTTATTGACAATTAATTTTTGGTAATAACCGTTCAATCATCAATTTTTTGGAAATAACCGTTCAATCATAAAATCAGCTTTATTGATAATTAATTTTTGGAAATAACTGATTTTAAAGGATATAAGTTTATATTATTTTAGATCATAACCGTTGATTTCCGTCCATCAATGGTCATAATTTGGGTCGAACTTAATGGGCCAAATTTATTATTCATTAATTACTAATTTTAATCCAATAAATTATAATCGTTGATGAACGGAAATCAACGGTTAGGATCTAATATGATATAAGCTGATATCCTTCAAAAGAATAGATGTTTTTCCCTTAATTTTCTCCTATTCATCGAAATAAATCAAATATATATTCGACACCAGTTAAATTAGGAAAATAATATCGTATATATATTGAATGTTATAGTGATTTATTAAATAAAACAATAATTATTTATCAAAAAAAATAAAACAATAATTATGAAATGATTTACAAAATAATATCTAATATTTAAATTTTCTTGTGTGAAAATTAAAAGAACAAATTCAATAACCAAATCAGTTTTATTGATAATAAATTTAATATTTCTTTTGAAAATCAGAAATTTAAGATTTTTAAATTTGTAAAGATTTCGAAAATTAAATCATATCAAAATCAAGTAAAATTGATTACATAAACAAGTTTCGCTGCATTATATCTATGAATTATTTGATGAGATTGGCAAAAATTTTTATTTTTTTGATATACCCAAGGGTTTTCCCACCCCACATTTGATGAGAGGGCAAGGATTTTTTCGCTACCCACAAGATGTAGGGCAGAATATATTTTCCACCCAAAAAGTTTATCACATTTACAACCAATCTAATCAGTAATCACTGTTGATTTCCATCAATCTACCGGTTATAATTTATTGGAGATTATTATGTCACATTTATTAATTAATTATTAATTCTCAATAAATTATAACCGGTGTAACTGGTGGATTGACGGAGATCAACATGATTACTAATTAGGTTGGTTGTAATTGTGGTGAGCTTTTTGGATAGTAAATATATTCTGCCCCAAAAAAAATTATATAATCACCACATAATTTTTGATTTTTTTTTACTGATTGACTCGGATACTCGATTAATATCTCATCATTGGGTCAAGAGTTGACCCCTCATGGAGGCAACTCTTGCAATATTTTGCGAAATATCACAAAATCAGTTTAAGTCAAAAATCGGCCAAACCCAATTTACAGCCGTTAACAGATCCAATTAGAGATTCGGTCTATGGTTGAATCAATAGGATCGGTCGATCCGGTTCGGCCTCATATAATACCCTCTCGCCTATAAAGGGGAATTAAAAAAAAAGTTTTATTAATATTATGTTAATATTATATTATACTTACAACCTAATTTCCTTTTACAACTAATATCTTAATTATTGATTTCTGCCGCGGTTAAGATTTATTGTGAATTAATAATTAATTAATTAATTTTATTGGCGAAAATCTTAACCGTTGATCGAATAAAATCAACGGTTAAGTTATTAATACTTAGATGTTGTAAAAGAAAATAAGTTGTAAGTATAATTTTAATCTTATATTACATGACTTAAGTTTTGTGTCCGACTCTTTAACGAATGCATAAACATAAAATAGGTATAAAAAGAAATGAAAACAATGGATAGATTTGTGTACCTTAAAAGAAACAATGTTCTTAAAATCGGCAAGGAGAGGATGGTTCTACCCCAGAATCGGTCATGTTACCGATTCGAATTCCACGGTGAATCGGTCATGTATAGGAACCGGTTTGACTCGCCGGTTTTTTATAACAGCCATTGAACCGAAAGAGTAATAGACAACTTGCTGCTTGGAGGATGGAACAAGATCTGCAAGCTTTTGGCAACGATTGATGGTTATCATCTTGAAACAATGGCTTTTGGTAGAAGGATTTTTGCAGCAAGAAAGTCGTTTTCCAAGTTTAGATGCGGCAGACATAAAACATTTCTCGGTGAATGTGGATGAGGGTTTGGGGTTTGTACGCAAATAAGAGGGCCGGGTTGTTTATTGGGTCATAGATCGTTGCTTTTGAACTGATGGTGGATTAGGCTTTTTCTTTTCCTATTTATTCCTTTTCAAGTTAAGTCTAAATATTAACGGGACACGATATATTTATCACCAAAAAAGTTTATCATATTTACAACTAACTTATTCATCGTTGATTTCCGTCAATTTAATGGTTATAATTTATTGGGAATAATAATTAATTAATAAATGCGACTCAATAATTTCTAATAAATTATAACCGCTAGATTGGTGGAAATCAACAGTGATTAAATTGGTTGTAAATGTTATAAACTTTTTTTTGTGGTAGTATATCCTTCCCCAATATAATATTAAATTATAAATATATAATTTTTAATTTAATTTTATTATTTATTAGATTCTATTTTTTTAGTTTGTATAATTATACTATGGGTTTGGTATTTGTCATTTTAAATGACGTAAGTTATGTCATTTTAAGAGAGAGATAGACACAGAAAATGGAAATCATGGGAGATTATGTCATTTAAAATGACGAACACTTTTCCCTTATACTATTTCTTTGGTGAAGTATTATGTATTTCTTTTCTTTTTTTTTTGGTAAAAGGTATTATGTATTTCTTTATTTGTTAGATGATTATGTTTGATCGTTGACCACCAAGCCTACCCGGGTATAACCTTTCCTACCTGGGTATATTTTGAAATTTTTTATCTACCCGGGTAGGGAGGGGTACCCGGGTATAGTTCTTGAATCTGGAAAAATGTTTGAATTATTTACCTGGGTAGGGAGGCGGGTACCCGAGTAAATAATCCAGATTAAAAAACAAGCACAGATGGTGTCATGTCAACTGAAGAACAACAATTCCAAATTGAATTTTTGTTCTGATTTTGATGGTTTCCCATTTCTGACACCATCTCTGCTTGTTTTTTAATCTGGATTATTTACCCGGGTACTCGCCTCCCTACCCAGGTAAATAATTCAAACAATTTTCCATATTCAAGAAATATATCCGGGTACCCACACGGGTAGATAAAAATTTTCAAAATATACCCAGGTAAGGAAGGGGGTACCCGGGTAGGTTTGGTGGTCAACGGTCAAACATGGGCAGATTAGTAGATCTTATTTTGTAAATCTGTTGTAATAAATAAAAGTCCATCTACGAGATAAAATATAAAAACCTAAATGCAACTATAATAATTTTTTATATGGATAAATATAATAATGTATTACATGCTGGTATATAATGCTGACAATTAAAGGTTGCAAACTGGACTCGGTCCGGAGGACAGGCCCGAAAACATTTTTTTACAATTAAATTAAGATTTTTCCCTTTTTCATTTATAATTAAATTCCTAATTCTGATTTTAATTTTTGTAAATACGAATTTAAAAAATTCCAAATACTAACGACACAAATTTTTGCAAAAAAATATTTAAGTATTATTACTTTGTAAATTTGATCTTTCTAAATGAAAGTTCATCTCTGAAAAATACTGAAAGAAGATTAGTAAAACTTTGTAATTTTTGAATGACTACAAGACAAGATAAAATGCAACAATATATTTTTATGTGTTGCGTTAAGAGTGATTCGCGGAATGAGTTTTATAACTTTTGCAAGTATACGTTACTTATATTTCTTATTACCTTGATGTCAAGCACAACATTTAATTTTTTTTATTACAAATACATTATATTAAATTGCAAATCACTTGGATATTTTAAATTTTAATTAAGTCTTTATTAATTAATAATTTTTATATTATCATCATCATCGTGTTAAAATACATATTTTGTTACCCGCATATGTCAATATGTTTTATAGTGCAACTCAGCATTGTTATTTAATTAGAGTTTGAATAAAGATATATCTTTTTTGTTTATTCCTACATCATACTCTTATATTTTAATAAAAAATATCATTCATAATATTAATTTTAAATTTACGGAAACTTTTCCAAGATAAACAAACGGCACGAGTAATAAACTAGTTTTATAAATATATGGCGGTGTTTTTACTCAATTTTGCTTAATCTTTAATTTAATTCATAAAAACCGCAAAATCAAATACCCACATATAATTGTTTTTAAAAATCCTTCATCACGAGTACCCTTCTTGTTCTTAGAATGAAGAATTAGATATTCTATGCATTCTTGAAGCAACATAAAACTAACAGAAAAAATGAAATCAAAATCAACCATTTTATATGTAACTTGTTGAAGATCATCAACTAATACAGAATAAAAATTTACTTTTACAATATAACATTAATAAAATGTCATGTACATTTTGTAAGTAGGATTAATTAAAAGGTTCGACTGAGATTAAAATTTAAAATTAATAGATAGTTGGTTCAATTCTTTATAAATTAACAAGTATTTCTGTTTTTGGCTGTGCCCCTTCCTTGTACCAAAAAAAAAAACACACAAGTATTTCTGTATTATATGAATATTTTTAAATTTAAATAAAATATAAAAAAATTAAGAAAACTTATTAAATGATGCGCAAGGGTCTAAGTGACCCTTTCATAAGTCATAACTACAATATATGTGATAAATTTAAAATCAAGAAGTTAAGCGATAAACCATGGTTGAAAGTGAAAATTTCTCAATTAGCAATTATTGGTATGTTATATGAATATTTTTTAATTTAATAAAATATAAATTAAAAAATTAAAATTATAAAATAGATATGCATAATTAATTCAAATATCTTAAATTTTAAATTTGAATGAAAATACATTAAAAATAATATATGTCATTCTTTGAATGAGAATAAATTAAGATATTACATTACTCTCAAGTAAGTATATTTAAATTTAATGTATAAGAATGAATAAAATAAAATAAAATATAAGTTATGACTAACTTAGAGACGGGAATATTATGCCAATTCCAAGAATATTTTACGGGAACAAAAAAAAAAAACTTCTCCCTGCTATTTTTTCGCTCACATTTGTGGGTGCTCCATTTGTAACCTTTTACCGCCCTTAATGACCACTTGCTATATTTTTGTTACGTGAAACTGTGGATAAAAACTAAACTGAGCACGTTGATATAAATCACCATATATACGAGAATCCAGAGTCGGAGGAAATCTCTTGTAATGATTCCGATGGGGAAATCTCTTGTAATGATTCCGATGGGAAGTCAGTTATTAGAAATTCTGATATATCTGACAAAGATGAAGTTCTACCCAAATATATCATGCAGAATGATCCTTCATCCAAGAAGTCTTTAGTTTGCAAGTAGTATTATGAATTTGGGGACAACTAGCATAACAACCTTATGCTCCATGGAGATAAAGATTTAGCTTTTGGTAAAAATTTAATTAGAGATCGTCAAGGGCAATGAGACTTGCTAGTACATCAGACACTTTTCCTATGACGGATCACATATGCGATCATTGATCCAAACTACAAATGAATATAACAAGCATGTCAAAGAATTGCATTTCCAAGTCCTAATCTTAATTAGGAAATTTGGTGATATTGTACGAGATGAGTTGCCGCCTGGATTACCACCTCAAGACGTTGACGTTGCAGATTTGAGGGCGAATCTTTTCCTAGCTGGAGATGATGATGCACTTAAGTCACCATAAATTATTATAATTGCAGACGTTTCAGTTTTAAAGTTTTTTATGGATTTTAATAATTGCAGAAGTTTCAATTTGCATGATTTTATGTTTTGTTTATGTTTATTTCCGTTTTGTATAAAGTTTTTAAGACGATTTATGGTCCTTTATTGTCACTTACTTTTTGTATTGACTTTAAGGATGTGAGAGAAGACTTTAGAGGACTTTTGATGACTTTTGATTATTGAAAAGAATGATAATATAGCAGAAAATGCATTTTCCTGAAAGCCTATTTCCCCGTAATTTTGCATCAAATGCTGTGGTGTTACATTGTTTCTTTTCGTGAATCCTTGGTTTTGATTACTGAAAGCTGAGATGAATTCCATCAACTTATTTAATTTATGATGAACAACATTCTTACACATATATTGTAAATACATAAAATCCCCTGCACCATACAGATTTTAAAACAAGAAAGAGATGTCCATGTTTTACCACTATCGCTCTTGGTAACTAATTTGCGGTTAGATATACAATTGTGGAAGCAGAAATTTGAGCAAGAAAACCAAATTGATATAGTTTTAACAATGAACATGGATCATGTGACATACTAACAAATTAAATCGAGCCTTAATAGAACAATAACAACGTCGCAGACATGGATTATAATCAATGCCATTGGATTCAATAAAAAATAAAACTTACAATAAAAAAACATTTAAACAAGGTCTTTTTATGATTTCTCAGTCTTCTTCTACCCTGTTATTCAAAAATGTTGAGGATCCAAATCCTTGTTTAATATAATACCCTTCCCACGCCTTCCAGAATCAAATCCAAGGGATCCACCAAATAAGTAGGCCATGACATTGGTTGGTATGGCAACAGGGAAACCTCTATTCGTTATTGACTCAAAATTCTTCAATCTAGTGAAAGGAGATGACCGACCATACAGTAGAGGTGGAACCATAGACAGAACCTAGGAAAAATCAAAGACAGACAAAGAAGTTAGTTCAAAGTACAGTAAGCAATCAACTATTAATTAAGTGAATGGCCTTGGTCATTGGATTGACAAAGTAATATACTCACATGAATGATACGAGGTGATAATGATACAAACTGTGCACTCTCCATCGCTTCAAACAATTTACTCAGCTTAAAAGACAAATTAGTGGCCTTTGTGAATTCTTCATGGAGCCTAAAATCGCCCAAATCAATATTGACTCTCTCTACAAAGGGAAGTTTCCCGTTCCCCTTAATGAGAAAATCATAGAGATAATAGTTGTACTTGTCACTATAGCTAAAAGATTGAAGCTTTGGAGTAAAAAGCTCAATTGCAAAGTCTTAATTCTTTGTCATATTGGATATGGTCAAGTCCTTTAGTTGGGGAGCATGGATTTGAAACTTGTGAATATTGCCCAAGTAAGAACAATCAAGTAGTGAGAGAGACCTCAAATTGGGACAACCGCAGAAAGGATCATTCTCTTCGACGCAATACTCGAAGTCGCATTTATAAAGATACAAGTGTTGTAGGGAAACAAAATCAAACATTGCGCTGTCAGTTGCTATGCCTGCTAGGTTTAGGGTGGTGAGGGAGCGACAAGCAGAGAGTTGAGGTAGATTCCCAATAAAACATTCGGCAAGGATGCTCAGAGCCTGAATGCCCGTTGGTTTAACGTAGTCAATGATGGAATGTACCATGTCCACATCATCATCATCATCTTCGGACACAAGTTGAAGCATGTTGAGATTGGTGGAAGCGTCTCTGCGGGACAACACATGCTGCACAAAACATTGGAAAAGGACAGGATCATCGAATCGAAGGACTGAGTCGAGGATATTGAGGACGGGGAGGGAAGTCCAAAGGTACCTCCATTGCTTGCCAAGAACACCCATTTGAACCGCTGTTTTTGTTTCCATGAAAGAAAATATGTCAAGGATAATTTCATCTGGCAAGTTACTCAGTCTGTCCTCCTTCACTTTTCTCTTCTTCTTCTTTGGGTTGATGTTTTCTTGTGTTTCGGCCCTCCAACTCTCCTCCTCTTCTTCAAATCCAGAAAAGAAAAAAGAAAAAAGCTCTACTTTTCTTTCTCATTTTCAAAGTAGAGAGCTTTTCTGTATATTCCTTTAGAGTTGCTGAATGTTTTCAAAAAGCTTTTCTGTATATTCATATTGATTTACGCTGCAAAACTACCTCATTAATCCTGATTTCAAAAAGATTTGAAGAAGAGGAGGAGAGTTGGAGTGTGGAAACACAAGAAAACATAAACACAAAGAAGAAGAAGAGAAAAGTGAAGGAGGACAGACTCAGTAACTTGCCAGATGAAATTCTCCTTCACATACTTTCTTTCTTGGAAACAAAAACAACACTTCAAACGAGTGTTCTTGGCAAGCGATGGAAGTACCTTTGGACTTTCCTCCCCGTCTTCAATATCCTCGACTCATCCTCCTTCGATTCGATGATCCTGTCCTTTTCCAATGTTTTATGTGTTGTCCGCAGAGACGCTTCCACCAATCTCAACATGCTTCAACTTGTGTCCGAAGATGATTATTCTTTCAATTTATTTGGTGATGATGATGTGGACATGGTACATTCCATCAACCTTTTCTTAAAAATTAATTGACCTAACTTTTGTTTATAAAGAGAGGAGAAACTAAAATTAAAAGGATCTAAACAGATATTAAGTAATATCAATTAAAAAAAATTTGTAAAAAAGAAAAGAAAAAGTTCAATCATCAAATCAATCATTTTTATTGATAATTAATTTTTGGAATAACCGTTCAATCATCAAATCAATTATCAATTTTTGGGAATAACCGTTCAATCATCAAATCAGTTTTATTGATAATTAATTTTGGAAATAATATCGGTCATTTTAAAGTATATAAGTTTATATTCTTTTAGATCATAACCATTGATTTTCGTCCATCAACGGTTATAATCTATTGAGTCGAACTTAATGGGACAAATTTATTATTAATTAATTACTAATTTTAATCCAATAAATTATAATCGTTGATGGACGGAAATCAACAGTTAGGATATAAAAGGATATAAGCTGATATCCTTTAAAATGATAGATTTTTTCCCTTAATTTTTTCCTATTCATCGAAATAAATCAAATATATATTCGACACCGGTTAAATTAGGAAAATAATATCGTATATATATTGAATGTTATAGTGATTTATTAAATAAAACAATAATTATGAAATGATTTACAAAATAATATCTAATATTTAAATTTTCTTGTGTGAAAATTAAAAGAACAAATTCAATAACCAAATCAGTTTTATTGATAATAAATTTAATATTTCTTTTGAAAATCAGAAATTTAAGATTTTTAAATTTGGAAAGATTTCGAAAATTAAATCATATCAAAATCAAGTAAAATTGATTACACTCGCTAAATTATATCTATGAATTATTTGATGAGATTGGCAATTATTATTATTTTTTTTTTATATACCCAAGGATTTCCCCACCCCACATATGAGATTAATCCCTTTCGCGGATTGAGAGGGCAAAGATTTCTTCGGTACCTACAAAGTGTAGGGCAGGATATATTTACCACCCAAAAAGTTTATCACATTTACAACCAATCTAATCAATAATCACTGTTGATTTTCGTCAATCTACCGGTAATAATTTATTGAAAATTAATATGTCACTTTTATTAATTAATTATTAATTCCCAATAAATTATAATCGGTGGATTGACGGAAATCAACATGATTACTAATTAAGTTGGTTGTAATTGTGGTAAGCTTTTTGGATAGTAAGTATATTCTGCCCCAAAAAAATTATATAATCACCACATAATTATTGATTTTTTTTAACTGATTGACTCGGATACTCGATTAATAATGTTATCTCATCATTGGGTCAAGAGTTGACACCTCATGGAAGCAACTCTTGCAATATTTTGCAAAATATTACAAAATCAGTTTAAGTCAAAAATCGGCCAAACCCAATTTACAGCAGTCAACAGATCCAATTAGAGATTCGGTCTATGGTTGAATCAATAGGATCGGTATCCGGTTCGGCCTCACATAATACCCTCTCGCCTATAAAGGGAAATTGAAAAAAGAGGGCTTTATTAATATTATCTCATGGGAGATGTTATATTTATAACCTAATTTTTTTTACAACATCATATAATCAATATTTTAATTATTAATTTTTGCTGATCAACGGTTAAGATTTATTGAGAATTAATAATTAATTAATAAATCAACGGTTAAGATATTGATTGTAAGAGGTTATAAAAAAAAAATGGTAAGTATAACCTTTCTCTTATGTTACGTGACTTAAGTTTTGTATCCAACTCTCACGTCAAAAAGAAGAGAGAATGTGGAATGATGAAAGAGAAAGAAAAATATGTAGATCCCACCTCTTTAATAAGTGTGTAGGTAAATGAAGTGATATTATGTTACCTGATAAATAACATAAAACAGTTAATTTTTTTTTTTGAAAACAATGGATAGTTTTTTTGTACAGTAAAAGAAACAATGGTCTTAAAATCGGCAAGGAGAGGATGGTTCTACCCCAGAATCGGTCATGTTACCGATTCGAATTCCACGTTGAATCGGTCATGTATACGAACCGGATTGACTCGCCGGTTTTTTATAACAGCCATTGAACCGAAAGAGTAATAGACAACTTGCTGCTTGGAGGATGGAACAAGATCTGCAAGCTTTTGGCAACGATTGATGGTTATCATCTTGAAACAATGGCTTTTGGTAGAAGGATTTTTGCAGCAAGAACTCTCATGAGATTGTATTCTATAGGGTTTTCAAAGTCGTTTTCCAAGTTTAGATGCGGCAGACATAAAACATTTCCAAGTTTATGAACTCTCATGAGATTGTATTCTATCGGGTTTTCATTATCATTTTTTTTATAACATTTTAAATCATTTTTAAAATATAGGGAACATTTCAAAAACCCCGACAAGTTTTCTCAAAATCATTTAATCCCCTCCCCGAAATTTTTAATCATTTATCCCCTACTCAAATTTTTTTATCACTTACCCCCTAATTTGATTTTCCATCCAAAATTTTGTTAAATTTTTTATAAGGTACCAAAATTACCCTTAATAAAAAAGAAAAACATAATTTCATCACAAACATGATTTTTTTAAAGGTACCAATTGTAAAACTTTATGTTTTATCATAGCTAATTCTAGAACCGCAAGGAAATTATGTTTTTCTTTTTTTCTATTAAGGGTAATTTTGGTAACTTTTAAAAAATTTAACAAAATTTTGGATGGAAAATGAAATTGGGGGTAAGTGATACAAAAGATTTGAGTGGGGTAAAGCA
>JAVKPL010010407.1:0-43451 GCA_032173675.1 Gastrolobium villosum | reverse complement strand
TATACCTGTTCTGGTTCCATCGTATTGCTTGCCAAGCAGATAATTTGGGAAGGTCCGATTAGTGAACTTGTTCAACCAATACACGAGATGGCGAATCACAATAACGCCGGAGGAGGTCCCAACAATCAACCTCCTGCAGCGGAGTTGATGAAGTCAATTCTGGCTCCAATGTTCACAAGGCCGAACTCTAGTGTTGTCCGGCCACAGATACAAGCCAACAATTTTGACATCAACCTGTCTCTGATCAACTTGGTGGAAAAGACTCATTTCGGTGGCGAGGATTACGAAGATCCTCACGATTTCATGGATAGATTTCTGAGAATCCGTGACACCACCAAGCACAATGAGGTGTCCGATGATGCAATCCGACTTCGATTGCTTCCTTTTGCTTTGACAGGGAAAACTCTCAGATGGTTAGACCGACAACCTCCCAACAGTATCAGAACAAGGGATGAGTTGGCAACTAAGTTCTTTGCTGAGCATTTCTCTCAGGAAAAGTACAATAAGCTGGTGAATGAAATCACCAACTTCATTCAGCAGCCGGGAGAGACTCTCTGTGCAGCTTGGACAAGATTCCAAGAGTTGATTAGAAAGTGCCCTCAATATGACTTTTCAGATGAGAAGAAGGTCAGAGTCTTTTACAATGGGATGACACCAGATACTAGGATGATTGTCAATGGTGCAGCTGGTGGAACCGTAGGAAGAAAGACTGCAGCTGAAACCCTGGAGCTGATTGATTATATGGCACGAGATGAAAATGCCTCAACAGAATTTCATTTGACTAAGTCAGCTCAATTAAAGAAGGGAATTTTACAAGTAGGGAATCAGGATGCATTATTAGCTGAGTAGAAAGTGATTTCACAACAGCTAGCAAGTATGAATGCTAAGTTAGATAAGATGTGAATTTCCACAACTCAAGTTAATTCAATTAACTGTGAGTACTACAAGGAAGAGCATGAATCCAATGAGTGTCCAACACTCATGGGAGCTGAACCATTCCAAGTTAATGGAGTGTGGTATGATCCAAGACCACCACAAAACACTCAAGTCTATCAGAGGAACCAGAATAGTGGCCAAGGAAATAATTTTCAGAGGAGAAATCAAGGGGGAGGCTTGGATTATAAATCCAATAATTTCCTGCAACCTCCTCCTCTTCCACATAAGGAGCCATCTGATCTAGAGAAAGCGATGCTGCAACTTTCTAAGACCACAAATGATCACATGGAAAGTACCAGTGCTTTCATGAAGGAGACCAGAGCCTATCACAAGAATCAAGATGCCTTCATTCGGAATTTGGAGACTTAGATAGGGCAGCTATCCAGGCAGTTAGCTGAAAGAACTCCAGGGCAGTTTCCTGGAGATACTATTGTAAATCCTAAAGAAGAATGCAAGTCCATTGTAACTAGGAGTGGAATTGTGATCACTCCTCAAGAAAAACCCAAAATGGTTCAGCCAAAGAAAGTTGATGAACCATTGATTGAACCAGAAAGTGAGAAAGAAGCAGAAGAACCTGCTACTGAGCAAGAAGAACCTGCAAGGTAAGACAAAGAAGAGGCAAAGGAGAAAGCTGTTGAAGCTCCAAAACAACCGATGGATTTTTTTCGTTTTGAGAAACCTCCTTATCCCATGAAGCTCAAGCAACATGCACAGAAGCAACAATATGCCAGGTTTTTTGAAATATTTAAAAAGTTGCATATTAACATTCCTTTTGGTGAGGCTTTAGCAAGTATGCCTAACTATGCTAAATTCATGAAAGTTTTATTGTCTAGAAAGCATAAGTTGCAGGATTGCGTGATGGTAGCACTGACTGAAGAGTGTAGTGCCATTATAACAAAGAAGTTTCCACCAAAGCTTTGAGATCCTGGGAGTTTCAACATCCCAATTGATATAGGCAACACCAATGTTGGCCGGGCACTTTGTGATCTTGGCGCAAGCATCAATTTGATGCCATTATCGATGTGTAAGTTGTTGGGGATTACTGAATTGAAGCCAACTATGGTCTCTCTACAACTTGCTGATCGTTCAATGAGGAGACCTAGTGGAATCATAGAAGATGTTCTTGTTAAAGTTGACAAGTTCATCTTCCCTACTGATTTCATTGTGTTAGAAATGGAGGAGGAAAGTGAAATACCTCTTATGTTGGGTGGACCATTCTTGGCCACAGCTCGAGCTATGATTGATGTAGAACAAGGAAAGCTCGAGTTGAGGATGAATGAAGAGAAAATCACCATCAATGTTTTCGATGCTATGAAAACTTCATCTGATGAGAGTGATTGTTTCAGACTGGATGTGTTTGAAGAGGTGGTTTTGGAGGAGAGAAGTGAGCTTCAAGAGCTTGAAGAGGAGTTGAAGGCTCAAGATGAAGCTACTCCACAAGAAGAGCTAGAAGTTATTTTGAGGTGCTAGAAAAGAAGGAAAATGATCTAATTATAGTAGTACCAAAAACAAAATTGAAGGAGTTACCTGAAACTCTGACATATGCCTTCTTTGGAGACGAAAAGCAATACCCGGTAATCATCAATAAAGATTTGTCTAAAGTTGAGAAAGGGAGCAAGAAGGAACTCCATCGGCGGTATGAAGAAAGCAAGCCAAAGGTTAAGATGGAAAAGCACAAGAGTAAAGAGAAACTTGTGGAAACAAAGCTTAAAGTTTCTGAGACTTCTTCCTCACCCACATACATATGATCCTGGAAAGACACAACATTGGATCAAGAAGACTGGTTCATCATTGGTTGCATGCTTCCGACCACCATGAATCTTGAACGATTCCCATCAGGCTCGTGACGTTAAACAAGCGCTCATTGAAAGTAAACTGGCCTTTGAAGGCCGATGCATGTAAGGTGTAAAATAAAAATTTTACTGCGGAACATACATGCACACATAGGTTCATGCTTTAAGACAGCATGATGTTACCTTATTTTTGGCCTGATCAGTCAGGGAGATCAGATGTCAGGCTTGAAGGGTTCAAACCCTCTAATGGTGATCCACACCACTGTTCGTCAATGATGCAAGAAGCCTTTCTTGAAAGCCACCAGATGAACAGCACAGTGAGGCTTGCTATGCGCACAAGTGGTGAAGGTGGAGGCTAGGTATTCTGTTTGGAAAGGTGTAGTGAACTACCCTACAGAATGGTGCATAGATGGAGGAGAGTTGGCTAGGTTTTCTTGACCAAAACCCTAAGGTGAGGAGGCTGTATATATGCGCACACCTTGATGAGAGGAAGAGGAAATTTAATTCATTCAAAATGAAAACCAACTTTCAAAAACCTTTGAAGTTTGCCCATGGAACAGGGAGGATAAGGTGGAGCAGTTGCAAAACCAATTTTGCCGACAACCTCCAATCTTATCCACATGAAATTAAGTTCAAAATAATTTAAACTTAAATTTATAAACTATCATATAGTATACTTTTCATGCGCATAATTCAGCCCTAGAAGGGGTCCAAATATATTGAGTAGTTGCATTCAAAATTTGAATCAACTCACCCACTGATTCCCTCAACCACCAAATCTGAATGGAGCTTTGTTTTAAGTGATAAGATGACATCCTTATCACTTAAACTTGCGCAGTGCTCCAAAGATGCTTCTTGATCCAAGGAATATGCTCCAATAAGATCCTGTCTTATCCTTTTGTTATGAAACAACTTTTCAAAGCCAATTCAAATTCGAATTCAAACACTTGAGTTCAAATGTTCAAACATTCAAATTCACAATTCAAAATTCAAAATTTCAAATTTCAAATTTCAAAATTCAAATTCCAAATTCAAATTTCAAAATTCAAATATCAAATTTCAAATTTCAAAATTCAAATTCAAAATTCGAATTTCGAAATTCAAATTCCAAATTCAAATTTCAAAATTCAAATTTCAAATTCAAAATTCGAAATTCAAATATTTGATTATTAATTTAACTAATTAAAAATTAATTAGTAATGGCTTGGACTATCCAAGCCCACTACTAAGCTCCATGCACCACCCACCCGTTTAGGTGGGCTTCCAAAGAGCTTCTTGGGCTAACAACCATTATTAGGCCCAATACCTTTAAAGCTAGTCCATCATGACTACAAGGTGTTAGTGTGTGACCCATTAGGTCCAACTTAGCTTCTGACATAACTGGGCTTGGGCCCAACAAGCCCACAACCCAATTAATGACAACACAGAGCATTAGCAATGCTTTGTTGCCCCAGAACTAGTCAGATTAATGACTTGATCATCCTATTGCACATATTTGGTTACCGTATGTATTTCCCTTCGTCTCGGTCATCTTCCCATTAACCTAGGGGAAGGAAATGTATCAACCCCTGCGGTTTAGGGTAAGCTTTATTCGAAATAGGGAATCTTCAATTTACTGACTCTAAAGGCAGATCATCTCATGATCTCTTTTACTATGCATAGATTCCCGAGTCCCTGTAAATGTCATCCCGATTTCTCCGGTTTACAGATAACCTAATCTCTCACAGAGATTTGACGAATTCCTTCAGCTTATTACCCTAGCCCTGTGCCCTTTAAGGACACGCCCAACAGTATACCTATGAGTCTCCATGTTTCAGGCAGACGAGGCATACAATCAAAACATGCCTTCAAGAACACAGTCTAGGTAATAACTTCTGGTCTAAGGAAAGACATACCCAAACATAAAGAGATTACTCTAATGACACTATCTGTGAGATTTCCTCATAGAGTCTCTTTTGGGTCTGCTTAGTGCGAGCTATACTCTTATAGGTCCACCCACGACTTTAGCTAAGATATCTCCATATCTGCAGCTCATGAGGTCTTTACCTTGTATCCATATACAAGTAGATAAGTCGTACTAGTCTTTACTCGAGATCACTGATCCCCAAACTCAGTGTCTCTAAACTAGGAACATATAATTAGGAATAGACATGCAATATCCTTGAATCCTCATGATCGTGATCTCATCACAGATACTCAAGAGATATCTGTTCTATTCCAAGGGGTTTATCCACTTCGTTCATATAATATTAACAGTAATATCGAGACACAATATGAAACTGAATAAATAGTGCTTTATTTATTTACGACAAACAAAGTTCTACATCTAGTGTCCTTTATTTAATCAAAAGATTGTCTCTAGGACACCCATATGCTAACAAGCTCCCACTTGGCCTAGAGCCAATCAGACCTAAGTCGTATGCCCAAAGCCTCATAATGACTATCATGTTTTCTCTAAGAAACAGCCTTTGTCAGAGAATCGGCCAGGTTATCGTCTGTGGAACATAATCCATTTTTACATCATTCCTATCAATGATTTCTCTAATCAAATGATATCCTTAGCTGCTTCTGAAGCAGCTATGTATTCAGCCTCTGTCGTTGAATCTGCTGTTGTCTCCTGCTTGGAACTTTTCCAAGACACTGCCCCACCATTTAAGGTGAATACGAATCCTGACTGTGACTTGCAGTCATCTTTGTCACTCTGAAAGCTGGCATCAGTGAACCCTTTCACTGTTAACTCATTAACCCCACCATAGACCAGAAACGCATCCTTAGTTCTTCTTAAGTATTTAAGGATGGTTTTGACTGCCGTCCAGTGACCCTCTCCAGGGTCTGACTGGTATCTGCTCTTAATGCTTAAAGCATATGAGACATCTGGTCTCGTACATATCATGGCATACATGATGGATCCAATAGCCGAAGCGTATGGAATTCCACTCATGCGATCCTTCTCAGGCTGTGACTTAGGACACATAGCCCTTGATAGGTGTACCCCATGACTGACAGGAAGAAAACCCCTTTTCGACCCTTCCATGCTAAACATCTTTAGCATCTTGTCAACGTACGTGGATTGAGATAAACCCAGCAGCCTCTTGGATCTATCTCTATAGATCTTTATACCAAGTATAAAGGCTGCCTCTCCCAGATCCTTCATGGTAAAGTTTTCTGAAATCCACTCTTTCATTATTTTTAATGTGGGGATGTCATTTCCTATTAGCAATATGTCATCTACATAGAGCACTAGGAAGACGACATTACTCCCACTAACCTTTCTGTAAACACAAGGTTCATCCTCGTTCTTGATAAAACCGTTACTCTTAACGACTTCATCAAAACGTATATTCCAACTCCTTGATGCTTGCTTTAGCCCATATATTGACCTTTGTAGTTTGCATACCATATGCTCCTGATCTTTGATTTCAAAGCCTTCAGGTTGTGTCATGTACACTTCCTCCTTCAAGAACCCATTCAAGAAGGCGGTATTGACATCCATTTGCCAAATTTCATAGTCGTGGTATGCTGCTATTGCAAGCATGATCCTAATAGATTTGATCATGGCAACTGGTGAGAAAGTTTCATCATAGTCAACTCCTTGTCTTTGACGATACCCTTTCGCCACCACCCTAGCTTTGTAGGTCTGAACGTTGCCATCTGCATCAGTCTTTCTTTTAAAGACCCATTTATTACTGATAGGAACTATTCCTTGTGGTTTAGGAACCAAGGTCCATACCTTGTTCTGATACATCGAATCCATTTCAGATTCCATGGCTTCAAGCCATCTTGAGGAGTCAACATCTTTGACCGCCTATTCGTAGTTACTTGGTTCATCATCCTCAACAGTTTGCTGATTCTTAATCACAAACCCGTACCTCTCAGGTGGATGGATGACCCTCGTAGATCTACGGAGTTGTGTGTTTACTTCTCCATTGGAGAACGTCGCCTGCGGCGCAGACTCGGGTTCCTCAATCTGTTCTTGTGGATCTTGCACTTCTTCAAGATCAATCTTACTCCCACTGCCTCCTTGAGAGATCAAATCCTTCTCAAGGAACTCAGCATTCTTTGACACAAACACTTTGTGTTCTTCCATGGAGTAGAAGTAGTATCCCTTAGTACCTTTAGGATACCCCACAAATAGACATTTAGTACTCTTAGCACTAAGCTTGTCTGATGTCAACGCTTTGACATAAGCTGGCGATCCCCATACCCTGAGGTAACTCAGGTTGGGTCTCTTACCACTCCATATCTCATATGGTGTGGTCTGAACAGATTTAGACGATACCCTATTTAGAAGGTATGCCGCTGTGTCTAAGGCATATCCCCAAAACGATTTTGGAAGTTGAGTCTCACTCATCATAGACCTAACCATGTCTAACAAGGTCCTGTTTCTCCTTTCGGAGACACCGTTTTGGTGTGGTGTGTAAGGAGCGGTAAGTTGTGAGAGAATTCCATTTTCTCTCAGATAACCCTGAAACTCGTGGCTCAAATATTCACCACCACGATCTGATCCTAATGTCTTAATCATCTTGCCACGTTGTTTCTCCACATCATTCCTAAACTCTTTGAACTTTTCAAAAGCTTCAGATTTATATCTCATTAGGTATATATACCCAAATCTTGATTTGTCATCTGTAAAGGTAATGAAATAAGAATATCCACCTCTAGCCTCAATAGACATTGGGCCACATACATCAGTATGAATGAGTTCTAATAACTCACTAGCCTTATGACTCTCAAGCCCTTTGGGCTTTTGTCGAATCATTTTCCCAGCTAGACAAGATTCACACTGTCCATAGGATTCCAAATCCATGGAGTCCAGGTATCCATCTCTATGCATCCTAGACAATCTTGTTTCATTTATGTGCCCTAGTCTACAGTGCCAAAGATAAGATTGATTATCCGTCCTAGGTCGTTTCACATCTATATTGAGCACTTCATTTCCCATTTCCAACACATACAATCCATTTATTAAAGAAGCAGTACCGTAAACCATATCATTCAAAATGATAGAAAAAGTACCATCCCTAATACTGAAAGTATAACCATCTTGTTCTAAACAAGAAATTGAAATAATGTTTCTAGAAATATGCGGAACATAAAGACAATTATTCAAATGCAATAAAAGGCCCGTAGGCAAAATAAGGTCGGCATCTCCAACTGAATGAGCAGCAACTCTTGCTCCATTACCAACGCGGAGATCCACCTCGTTTCTATCCAATCTCCTTGGGCTCCTAAGTACCTGCAACATATTGCAGATATGAGAACCGCATCCGGTATCCAATACCCATCAGGATGGATTAGCATAAGAATAATTTATCTCAATCATGAAAATACCTGAGGCAGAAGCATCACCATGCTTCTTGTCCTTCACATTGTTCAGGTAGTCTGGAAAATTCCTCTTCCAGTGGCCTTTCTTGCCACAATGGAAGCACTCAGCATCACCCTTGTCCTTAGGTGCCTTCTTACCCTTCTTCTTGCCCTTCTTCTTCTTGGATTTTCCTTTGGGCTTAAGGGGGTCACCTTTTGCAGGCTCCTTACCCTTTCCCTTGGCCTTGCTAGGCCCACCAATCAAAAGAGCCCGTGTCCTATCCTTCTTGATAGACACTTCAGCTGTTGTTAACATGCTTAACAACTCAGGCAAGCTCACTTGCATCCCATGCATATTGTAATTCATGATGAATTGACTGAAGGAAGGTGGAAGTGAGGTGAGGACTAAGTCATTACTTAGCTCGGCATCCATGATGAAGCCTAGGTTTCCTAGCTTCTCAATCAGCCCGATCATCTTGAGAACATGGCTGCCAACAGACATGCTCTCAGTCATCCTACAAGAGAACAGTTCTCTTGAGGCCTCATACCTCTCATGCCTGCCTTTAATATCATACAACTCCTTGAGATGTACGATAATAGAGGGAGCATCCATATGCTCATGCTGCTTTTGCAGTTCAGGCGACATGGATGCCAACATGATGCATACTGCCATCACATTGTCATCCAAGTGCTGTTGGTGGGTTACGAAATCAAATTCCGCAAACCCTTCTTCCCCTTCCCGTGGAGCTACGAGTATTACAGCATCTAAAACGTAGGCAATCTTTTCGGCCCTTAGAACTATTCTTAGGTTCCGATACCAGTCCATAAGATTTGAACCGGTCAGTTTATTCGTATCGAGTATTGAATGCAGTGACAGTGGATTAGTCATACTATAAGCTGAAAAGGATGTAAAGATAGTTTTAGTTAATATACGGTTATGTAGTTAAAAGCAAATTATTAAAGACTTGAAATAATTTGCCCCTCCCACTATTTTATCTAAGTCAATGACCCTTCCTTTTGACTTAGGGTTAATCTACTTTAGATTTTACCTTAGTGGGATTAAGAGTGCGATTATTTATTTTAATCTCCATCTGAGACCGCAAGATTAATTTAAATAATGGGTTGATCTTTATCAACAGTATCTCATACCCTCTCTTAACATTAGGTTGACAACTCTTTGTCACTTAGTGGTGCATCTCATGCAACCAACCTAGCAGCATTACCCTAAGCACATAAGTCCGGCTGTGCCTGCAACTTATGTCTTAGTTAAGCATTAAACCAGCACCCTAAGTGTCTTACACTTCAAACACTACTCTAGCTCAACGAAATAGTGGGTCCCAACTGAGTTGTGGAGCACCACTATGTAGAAGAGTTTTGAGTAGCATTGGTGGTGGGAGGTAATCATATGCTTAATTATTTATTCCTTTTAAGGGTTCCTTTTATTTTAGGGTTAATTAGGTCCCATCAAACGCATATTGTAAGTTATCATGCTAGTCGTTACCTATGTCAAACATCTATCGGTAAACACTAGTCACTATTGGACAAACATAATAACCATACAAAACGCGGTTTGCCCAATTCATGCATACTAGACGTTTTAATCATACATGCATATAAACAGTTTATATTGAGATAGCCATGGTGCTCGCGCTTTTGTCCTTTTTGCTTCTTTAAGCAACGGCCGCTTGTCGTCTATACGCCACTAGCCTATTTCTCTAATTACAAATAATTAAAGAAACTCCATAACATTTTTGGAGGGACAAAATTACAAAATTTAAATTACAAATACACTTGTAAATTAAAAGGCGCGATTACACATTAATTTAAAATTCAAAATTCAAATCCGGGCACCATGACCATCCCCTTCCTGTTTGTACCTGAAAAGTTCAAAACTTGCAAACACAAACATTATATTATCACATAATATTTTCACATATATTTTGACATTTAACATTTAAACATCAAAATAACATCAAGATTCATAATCTTAAATTTCTCATTGGCCGAATTTAAAAACAATTTTAATTCAAATTTTGTTAATTCTTTCTTAAAGAAAACAAAATTAAACCATGCATGTAGCCATAAACTCCTTAATGGCCGAATCATATAGGTGACTATATGATAAATTTTGTCACAAAATTTCACGCATATAAACATGACACAATTCATGGAGAAAAATAAGAAATCATTCAAGGTACTCTTAGTACCCTCCATGGCCGAATCTACCCTTTCAAAAAGGGTGTTCCTTTTAAAACTTTCATAAAGAAAAAGAAACTAAACCATGATGCATAATGTTTTATGAACACAGAATCAAATTTACATGTTCATAAAAACAAAAACTTTAACACTTTAAAGGATTTGTGATTCAAAATCCATATGCAGAATTTAAACATTAGCCCTTTAAAGATTTTTGACCGTGAAAAACTCCTTTCACAAACAAGGTACCATCACCCGTCGATGGTAAAGCAACCAGGCTCTGATACCACTTGAAAGTAAACTGGCCTTTGAAGGCCGATGCATGTAAGGTGTAAAAAAAAAATTTTACTGCGGAACATACATGCACACATAGGTTCATGCTTTAAGACAGCATGATGTTACCTTGTTTTTGGCCTGATCAGTCAGGGAGATCAGATGTCAGGCTTGAAGGGTTCAAACCCTCTAATGGTAATCCACACCACCGTTCGTCAATGATGCAAGAACCCTTTCTTGAAAGCCACCAGATGAACACCACAGTGAGGCTTGTTATGCGCACAAGTGGTGAAGGTGGAGGCTAGGTATTCTGTTTGGAAAGGTGTAGTGAACTACCCTACAGAATGGTGCATAGATGGAGGAGAGTTGGCTAGGTTTTCTTGACCAAAAACCTAAGGTGAGGAGGCTGTATATATGCGCACACCTTGATGAGAGAAAGAGGAAATTTAATTCATTCAAAATGAAAACCAACTTTCAAAAACCTTTGAAGTTTGTGCATGGAACAGGGAGGATAAGGTGGAGCTGTTGCAAAACCAATTTTGCCAACAACCTCCAATCTTATCCACATGAAATTAAGTTCAAAATAATTTAAAATTAAATTCATAAACTATCATATAGTATACTTTTCGTGCGCATAATTCAGCCCTAGAAGGGGTCCAAATATATTGAGTAGTTGCATTCAAAATTTGAATCAACTCACCCACTGATTCCCTCAACCACCAAATCTGAATGGAGCTTTGTTTTAAGTGATAAGATGACATCCTTATCACTTAAACTTGCGCACCAAACAGCCCAAGGAAGTGCTCCAAAGATGCTTCTTGATCCAAGGAATATGCTCCAATAAGATCCTGTCTTATCCTTTTGTTATGAAACAACTTTTCAAAGCCAATTCAAATTCGAATTCAAACACTTGAGTTCAAATGTTCAAACATTCAAATTCAAAATTCAAAATTCAAAATTTCAAATTTCAAATTCAAAATTCGAATTTCAAAATTCAAATTCCAAATTCAAATTTCAAAATTCAAATTTCAAATTTCAAATTTCAAATTCAAAATTCGAATTTCGAAATTCAAATTCCAAATTCAAATTTCAAAATTCAAATTTCAAATTCAAAATTCGAAATTCAAATATTTGTTATTAATTTAACTAATTAAATTAATTAGTAATGGCTTGGACTATCCAAGCCCATTACTAAGCTCCATGCACCACCCACCCATTTAGGTGGGCTTCCAAACAGCTTCTTGGGCTAACAACCATTATTAGGCCCAATACCTTAAAGCTAGTCCATCATGACTACAAGGTGTTAGTGTGTGACCCATTAGGTCCAACTTAGCTTCTGACATAACTGGGCTTGGGCCCAACAAGCCCACAACCCAATTAATGACAACACAGAGCACTAGCAATGCTTTGTTGCCCCAAAACTAGTCAGATTAATGACTTGATCATCCTATTGCATATATTTGGTTACCGTATGTATTTCCCTTCGTCTCGGTCATCTTCCCATTAACCTAGGGTAAGGAAATGTATCAACCCCTGCGGTTTAGGGTAAGCTTTATTCGAAATAGGGAATCTTCAATTTACTGACTCTAAAGGCAGATCATCTCATGATCTCTTTTACTATGCATAGATTCCCGAGTCCCTGTAAATGTCATCCCGATTTCTCCGGTTTACAGATAACCTAATCTGTCACAGAGATTTAACGAATTCCTTCAGCTTATTACCCTAGCCCTGTGCCCTTTAAGGACACGCCCAACAGTATACCTATGAGTCTCCATGTTTCAGGCAGACGAGGTATACAATCAAAACATGCCTTCAAGAACACAGTCTAGGTAATAACTTCTGGTCTAAGGAAAGACATACCCAAAAATAAAGAGATTACTCTAATGACACTATCTGTGACATTTCCTCATAGAGTCTCTTTTGGGTCTGCTCAGTGCGAGCTATACTCTTATAGGTCCACCCACGACTTTAGCTAAGATATCTCCATATCTGCAGCTCATGAGGTCTTTACCTTGTATCCATATACAAGTAGATAAGTCATACTAGTCTTTACTCGAGATCACTGATCCCCAAACTCAGTGTCTCTAAACTAGGAACATATAATTAGGAATAGACATGCAATATCCTTGAATCCTCATGATCGTGATCTCATCACAGATACTCAAGAGATATCTGTTCTATTCCAAGGGGTTTATCCAGTTCGTTCATATAATATTAACAGTAATATCGAGACACAATATGAAACTGAAAAAATAGTGCTTTATTTATTTGCGACAAACAAAGTTCTACATCTAGTGTCCTTTATTTAATCAAAAGATTGTCTCTAGGACACCCATATGCTAACACTCATTGGGAGGCAACCCAGCAGGAACAATTAGTTTTAGTCATTTTGATGATTTTAGGTTAGATAATAAGAAGTTGTGAACTTTGAACTGATGCTCCTGGCGTCAGATCCACGCTCTCAGTGTGAGATTTACGAAAGCCTCCACGCTGATAGCGTGAGATTCACGCTATAAGCGTGAGGAAACAGGGAGATCCACGCTGACAGCGTGAGAACTCAGAAGCCTCCACGCTGATAGCGTGAGATTCACGCTATGAGCGTGAGAAAGTTAACAAAAGCAACCACGCCTACAGCGTGGATTGCGCGCTCCGAGCGTGAATGATCAGAGAGACCCACGCTATCAGCGTGGTATTGACGCTATGAGCGCGGGTTCAAAAATTAGATTTTTAAAAAGGAAACCATAAAAATTTCCCTCCCCCCTTATTATTTTTCCCAGTCGTCGCCCCTACCAGCCACCTCCGTCCACCAGTCAACCACCGCACCTCACCGCGCGACCACCATACACCACCATCTCTCACTGAACCATTCTCTCTCTCTCTCTCTCTCTCGAGCACCTTTCTTCCTATCTCCTCCTCCCAGCGCCGGTGACAACCCACCACTCAACATCACTCCAATATCCCCAACACCAACCAACAAATCCTCTTCCATTCCATCTCGACCAAATCCATACCTTCTCACCATCGACCACCATCGGGATATAGTTAGGGTTATAATCTTATTTTATTTTTTGGGACTTTCCCACTGAACATTGCAAGCTTGGTTCTATTTCAGTTACAAATTCCTCAAAATGGCTGGAGAAAAGGTAAGCTACCTCTCTTGATACATAAACTTTGAATATCTGAATCTGTGTGGAAAGGGTTGTGGTTTATTCTCTGATTATATTCCATTGATAATAAAGGTACACCTAATAAGAGGATAGTTAATAAGTTAGAGGCGTGACACAATCTTGATCTTATTGCTGAGCTTAAGAGATAAATTGTAACTTGATGTTTGGCATAATTGATTTGGATCATCTGTTTATATTTGCCTGTAATGAACTAATACTGACTGTGAGTTGCATTGATCTTTTATCACTGCTTATAGTTTTCTGAGTAAGCATATGAAAGTGTCTTGCAGTTCTGATATAGGTAGAAATACCCTATTTATCATGCCATACCAAAAACACACAGTGGAAATTAAATATGGGAATTTCCTGCATGTTTTTCATTGTTAAACTTTCACACTAACATGTATAAATTCCATTGTTTTGTGGTATTTTTCTGAGAGCAGGGTAAGCAAGTCAAAAAGACCACAAAAGGAATTGGCCCAGGCAAGAAAACGGGCAAGAGTAGTGCTGCTGGCACAAAGAGGCCCAGGACCTCTTCTTCTTCTGTTTTTGAAAGTACCCGGCTCTTATCACCTGAGGCTCAAGACCGGTATTGTAACATCGCGCATAATTAGTAAAATACATAAGTACTATATGTTATAAATGTATGTGTAGATTTCGGATGTATGGTTTATGTGTGATGGCTTGCGAATTGTTTGACCTTATCCTTGGATAAGACTAAGGTAATTAATTAAATTAAATCATAGGAGGATACATATGTAGACATGTGAATTTAATTATATGAGTAATGTGAGTGTGTGTTAGAAGGCTTTAGTGTTATAGGACTGTGGAAGTGGGCTAGTGTGTGTGGACTTGCCACCCTTAGATTTGTCTTATTGGATCCATCAAGTTCAGCCCAAAGTTAAACCCACACATAATTCCCTAAGCCTTGTCCAACAAGGTTGTTTGTGTACCAAGAAACCTTCACTTGACTTAATGTATTTTTTTCCTACTTTTTCATGCGCATAAAGTGAGTGATTAGGACTTAGAAATCTGCCAATTTTCCTCTTGTTTGACCGCCACATCACTTAGCTTATGCATCCCTTAATTCCAACTTCTTTGCATGGAAGACACTTGTACATTTAGCAAGATTTTAGGCTGCATTCTTCTTCATTTTGGCGCACTTAAAGAGGTCTTGGAGCAGATTTTTCTATGACACAAAATTGCCTAACTTGTTGACTTGGAGAACCACCTTACACCTTCCATCATGAGGCTGCCATAAACAGATTTTTGCACGCTTTTGGCAGTCCATCATGAGCCAAACCTGCCCTTGCTTCCACATGCAATCAAAGAAGATTTTTTGGGGCTGCAACCTCTCTTCCCATGCGCACATGGACTGCATCTATGCAGATTTTAGGCTGCCACAAATGGCACCTCTTTCCACTCCTCCATGTGCGCAAGACTTGGCTATTTGTGCAGAAATTTTTCTGACTTAGGACAGCTTTCAAATCTGAACATATCTCTCCTCACTCCTTGCATGTGCATAGGGTATGTTAGAAGCAACCCTTTGCTTGTTCAGCCCAAGTGTGCAGCCCCACCTCTTGCAAGAAACCAGAATTTTCATGATGCATCATCATGACAACCTCTCCTCTTTTCCCTTTAAGATGTGCGCCCAAGAGGGCTGGCCTCATGTACAAGTGCAGCCAATTTTCCTTCCTCATTCCCTCACTCTCCTAGCCGAACCTACAAGCATTCTTGGAGCAAGAAAGACCAAGCCAACTCCCTCCTTCCCTCACCATCAAACCGTGGCCTAGACACAAGTGAAGTGTGAGTTTCTCCTCTTTTCCCTCTCACTGTGCAGCCTTGTTCCTCAACCTTGAAGCTGCCCAAGTTTGTTCCTCCTCACCTTGTATGCGCATAGATCATCATAGGAAGAGGGGACTTGTTGTGTTGTAAAGCTAGAAGGTGGTGTGTGATTCTTGATCAAGAAGTGTGTGCTACAAGAGGTAGGCCTTGAACTTAGAACACTTTCATTGTGTAACCATGTGTGTGTGCTTGAATGTCTCCTTGATTATGTGTGGTTTTGGATTCAAGTATGAGCATGATAAAAGTAGAATGGTGGAGCTAATTCATGATGATTTGTGTGCATAAAAGTCTCATGGTCATGCTTAAGATATATGCCACTGTTTTTGTGTGAATATGCCACTGTTTGGAGGGATATATATGCCACTGTTCTGTATGCAAATGCCACTGTTTCCCTATGAATGTGCCACTGTTTGGAGGATAAAATGCTCACTGTTTCGGTTCCTCAAAATCACCATTTTGATGCCACTGTTTCTGCACACATATGCCACTGTTTTAGTCCATTATATGCCACCGTTTCTGCATAAAAACACTCACTGTTTTAGTCCATAATATGCCACTGTTTTATGCATAAAATGCTCACTGTTTTAGTCCATTATATGCCACTGTTTTTGCAACAAATGCCACTGTTTTAGCCCATTATATGCCACTGTTTTAGTCCATAATATGCCACTGTTTCTGCACATATATGCCACTGTTTTAGTCCATAATATGCCACTGTTTCTGCACATATATGCCACTGTTTTAACCCATTATATGCCACTGTTTTAATGTCCAAAAATCACCAATTATACCACTGTTTCAATGTGCAAATATCACCACTAATGTCACTGTTTTTAATGATCAAATGTTACCATTCATGCCATTATTTTGATGTGCAATACCTCTACTTATGTCACTGTTTTTAAGGATCAAATGCCACTGTATGTCACTGTTTTAAACGTTCAAATACCACTGTTTCTGCCACTGTTTGATGTCACTGTTTCTGTCACTGTTGATGTCCAAAGAGCCACTGTTTCTGTTTTAAAACGTTAACTATTTCTGCTGTAAGGTGCTACTGTTTTCTGCTGTAAAACGTCACTGTTTCTGTTTTAAAACGTTCACTGTTTCTGCTGTATGTTTACTGTTTTCCTGCTGTAAAACGTCACTGTTTCTGTCCACTGTTTTTAAGGAAAATACCACTGTTTCCTGCTCACTGTTTAAAGAACAACTCACTGTTTCTGCTCACTGTTTTAAGCACAAACGTCACTGTTTTTCTGCTGTAAAAACACTGCTGTATGCTCACTGTTTTCCACTGTAAAACACTGCTGTATGCTCACTGTTTCTGCTGTAAATAGCCACCGTAAATGATTGGTTGTAATTGATTTAGGTGCGCTTAAGAAGTGAGATACTTCGCTGCTGTTTGGTAATATTTAAGGCACGCAAAGGTAAGTGTCAGGCGATATTGCCTAATGTGACTATTGACTACCGGTATAAAATTGTGACATGATGCTCCATATGCCCTAAAAATATTATGTTCCATTATGATGAAAGGAAACTGCCAACAATGTGCCGTGATGGCTATATGATTATGAGGTAAAGACGTTATGTGGCAGCATAACGCATATGAAAAGTATATGTGCCGTGATGGCTATATGAAAGGTATATAAGCATGCATCTTACATCATACCGCATTTTTACGCTTTGTGTGTGAAAGCATAGCATGACATGCATGTATCAAGATCATATAGTCCTTGTTTTAGAATAGTTATGTACAGGACCATGTGTTTGAGCAAGCATCATATAGGCATCCCCAAGGTACCGGGGTATGGGACACTTGGCATCAGTCCGCATAGGCCCACAGTTGGAATCCACATGGAGCTCAGGTGCCAAGGGTATATTTGATTCCACTGTGAAGTGCGCGCACGACGGTGCTAAAAGCGCAAAGGAAAGGCGTTATATACGCAATATATGAATATGATGAAAAGGAAAAAGGAAAAGGAACAAGGATATGTTGAAGTGACTGTTTATGATTTTGTGCCTAGTTAATACTGTTATATTACTGGTTTTGTTGCCACACTACTGGGATTATTCTCACCCCTTCGGGGCTGCTATTTTCCAAAATGGCAGGAGGACGTAAAAGCATTTGAAGACATGATTTTTGCTGTGCTTGCTGATGAATGGACGTGTACTGTTGCTGTTGTTTGATTGGATGACTGTAATGATTAATGTTTTGGCACTCTTGGATGACTGTAGACTTTATCATCTTTATTTTATCTTGAACTTTTATGAACAGCGGCTATTTTGGAAAACGTTTGTGAAAAGAATTTAAGTGCTGCAATTTTTACAGTGCACCTTCCGGGTGGTGTTTTTATGAGCAAACGAACTCTGATTTACTATTATTTTATATGCACGCGAAGCCCCAAACGTGCTCTTTCTAAATCACTTGAAATATTTTTTATCGCCCAAACAGAAGTTATAAAAACTATCGAAATGCCTTACGGATTTGTATACTGCTATGAGATTCTTTGTTTGCTCATGTGACGTTAACGACTCTAATTCCGTTTAGCAAACGACTCTCTTGGATGCATACAAGGGAGGGCGTTACACTAATTGGTATCAGAGCCAGGTTGGTCCATGGATTTGCTTGTGTTTGATTGAATTGATTGTTGATTGTGTTTATCTGCTGATTGACTGTCTAAATGTGCTATAGTCTAAGTATGTATTAGCTAGTGTAGTTAGATTGTTAGGACCGTTCTGTGATAAGACACGGATGCATAGTTAACTTGTCCGAATTGAACCCGAGTACCTACTTGGGACTGCTGCCATGAATAACTTGCGGTGAGCCTGATCAACTCATTTCCTGATATTGTGAGTGCAGAATCATGGCAGGTGGTCGCGGTTCAACTCGGGGAAGGTCTGGCGATGCGGAAGAGGATCTTATCACTACCATTGGTGGACTGGCAACGTTTATCCAGAATATGAGCCAAGAATGGCGCGACCATAGGCAACAGAATCAGAACCAACCCCCACTGCATGAAAATGCAGAAGAAATTGCCCGTCGGAGGTTGAAAGACTTCCGCAACTTCCAACCACCTACTTTTGAGGGTGAAGGCAACCCCGAGGCTGCAGCGAAGTGGCTGCAGATGATTGAGCATATTTTCGAACGCATGGCATGCCCGGAAGCGCAGAAGACTGATTACGCGTCGTACCAGCTGATGGGAGAAGCTTTAACATGGTGGACTGGTGCGAGGGCTCTGCTGAGAGCTCAGGACGTGGAACTAACATGGGCCGTGTTCAGACAAGTATTTTTGGATAAGTATTTTCCTAAGGCAATGAGAAGAATGAAGCACACTGAACTGCTGTCACTCAGGCAGGATAACATGACGGTCAATGAGTATATTGCAAAATTTGGGCAGCTGATCGAGTACGCCAACTTTGATCGGAACATTTACGATGAAGAATGGCAGGTGGAGAAGTTCGAAAGCGGATTACATCCGGAAATCCGTAAGCTCATTTTGACGACGGCTAATCGTACACTTCCGGAACTCATCAACCAGAGTCGTCAGGCAGAAGGAATCATTAATGAGGCCAAGAACTTGAACAAGCCACCAACACAATTCCACGGAGGAAACCGAGCAGGCAGATTCTTCAGGACGGCACCTGGTAGGGGTCGAGGCAGAGGTACGCAGTTGCAGGCGCGGCCTGGGAATTTTAAGAGAAACTATACTGTGGGTCAATCGTCGACTGGACGTCAGGGCGCGACTGTTTGTGCTACATGTGGAAAGAACCACTTTGGAGTTTGTCGCAAGAACAACAATGCATGTTTCAGATGTGGCCAGCAAGGACATTTTGCTTACAAGTGCCCCCAGAACGCTGATCAACAGCCTACGCAAGCACGGGTGTTCACATTGGATGCAAATGAAGCACAGAAGTTTCCCAACCTGATCAAAGGTAATGTCACTTTAAATGGTCACCCAATTTCTGTTATCTTTGATTCTGGAGCGTCTGGCTCTTTTATGGCAAAGCATACTGCCTTGAGAATAGGCATCACCCCAACCCCGTTACCTTATGAGTTACACATCAGCACACCCACCGGAGGATCGTGCACAGCCTCAGAGATCTGCAGAGGTGTTACCTTGCAGTATGAAGGGAACACGTATACAGTTAACTTGGTGGTCCTGCCGGTATTCAACTTTGATGTGATTATCGGTATGGACTGGTTGACGGAAAACGGGATAACTTTGGATTGTCGAGCGGGGAAAGTCGTTGTTCCTGCGAAAGATGGTAATTTTCAACCTTTCTCTCTCATTTCTTTATTGCAAGTTAGAAAAGAGCTCCGCAAGGGAGCAGCAGGGTATCTCTTGTCGATCGAGGCTGAGACCTCGGTTGACAATCAAATTCAGGATGTACCGGTAGTTAGAGAATTCGAGGAGGTATTCCCGGATGAAATACCTCGATTGCCTCCTCATAGGGAAATAGAATTTTCTATCGAACTTGTTCCTGGAGTGGGACCAATCTCCATTGCCCCATATCGTATGGCGCCGTTGGAACTTCGCGAGTTGAAGAAGCAGATAGAAGAGCTTTTGGCCAAGGAATTTATCAGACCGAGTACTTCTCCATGGGGTGCTCCAGCCATCTTGATTAAGAAGAAGGATGGAAGTTTACGGCTGTGTGTAGATTACCGACAGCTGAACAAAGTAACGGTGAAGAATAAGTATCCGCTACCGAGGATCGACGATTTGATGGACCAGCTGAGAGGAGCCAGAGTCTTTTCCAAGATAGATTTACGATCGGGATACCATCAGATCCGGGTCAAACCGGAGGATATTCCGAAAACCGCTTTTAGGACTCGTTATGGACACTACGAATATCAGGTGATCCTATTCGGACTTACAAATGCTCCCGCGGTATTCATGGACTACATGAACCGCATCTTCCGCCCCTTTCTTGATCAGTTTGTTATTGTGTTTATCGACGATATCCTGATTTACTCAGCTAATGAAGAGCTGCACGCGGAACATCTGAGGATTGTCTTGCAAATCTTGAAGGAGAAGCAGTTGTACGCGAAGTGGTCGAAGTGCGAGTTTTGGCTTAAAGAGGTCCAGTTTCTGGGCCATGTCATTTCATCAGAGGGTATCGCGGTGGACCCCAGCAAAGTTGAAGCTGTCATGAATTGGGAACGACCCAAGACTGTCACCGAAGTAAGAAGTTTCTTAGGTCTTGCTGGATACTATCGAAGGTTCATCCAGAATTTCTCTCAGATAGTGCAACCTCTTACTCGTCTCACTCGGAAGGATAAGCCTTTTGAGTGGACTGAAGCTTGTGAAGAATGTTTCTTGGAACTAAAGAGCAGATTGACGAGTGCTCCCGTACTCTCGATTCCGGATCCTACCCGAAAGTTCGAAGTATACTGCGATGCGTCGCTGAAAGGACTTGGATGCGTGTTGATGCAGGATCGTATGGCGGTAGCCTATGCATCTCGACAACTAAAGCCTCACGAAGAGAATTATCCTACGCACGATTTGGAGTTAGCAGCTATAGTGTTCGCACTTAAAATCTGGAGGCACCACTTGTATGGTTCGCAGTTTGACGTGTTCAGCGATCATAAGAGTTTGAAGTACTTGTTCGATCAGAAGGAGTTGAATATGCGGCAACGACGGTGGATGGAATTTCTGAAGGACTATGATTTTGAACTTAAATACCACCCAGGAAAGGCAAACGTGGTAGCTGACGCCCTGAGTAGGAAGACACTGCACACTGCAACTCTGATGATGGAAGAATTGAAATTGTTTGAGGCCTTTCGAGACTTGAACTTATCGGTGGACGAGAGAGAGAATAGCATAAGATTGGGAAATATAAAGGTGGAGAATGAATTGATCAGTAGAATTAAGGAGGCTCAGAAAGATGAAGAGTTAGTCCGTGATTTGGTTGGCAACCAAGATGTTGTAAAGGATGAGAATGATGTTTGGAGATTTCAAGGACGGTTGGTTGTGCCGAATGAAGAGTTGAAACAAGAAGTTTTACAGGAGGCTCACAAGGGTAAGTATGCAGTCCATCCTGGATCCACGAAGATGTACCATGATTTGAAGACCTCGTTTTGGTGGCCGGGTATGAAGCGTGATGTTGCGGAGTATGTATCTCGGTGCTTTACTTGTCAGAAGGTGAAGTACGAACATCAGAAACCGTCGGGACTCCTTCAACCTTTGGAGATTCCCGAATGGAAGTGGGACAGTATTGCGATGGATTTTGTAGTTGGACTTCCTCGGACGCGAGAAGGATACGATTCTATCTGGGTGATTGTTGATCGTTTAACGAAGTCAGCTCATTTCTTGCGTGTTAGAACCACATATGATACAGAGAGGCTTGCTAGAATTTATCTGCAGGAGATTGTGAAGCTGCATGGAGTTCCTACGAGTATTGTCAGCGATCGTGATCCCAAGTTTACATCTAAGTTCTGGGAATCCTTTCAAAGAGCATTAGGGACCCATTTGAAGTTGAGTACTGCTTATCATCCGCAGACCGATGGACAGACGGAACGCACCATTCAAGCATTAGAGGACATGTTGCGAGCATGCGTTTTGGAGTTAGGAGGCAGCTGGGATAATTATCTCTCCTTAATTGAGTTTGCTTACAACAACAGTTACCACTCCAGTATTCAGATGGCACCGTATGAAGCTTTGTATGGGAGAAAATGTAGATCCCCTTTATGTTGGAATGAAGTAGGTGAGCGAAGTATGTTAGGACCTGATCTAATTCAAGAGACATCCGAACAAGTAAAGAAGATTCGAGAAAATATGCAGCGGGCTCAGGCCAGACAGAAGAGTTATTACGACAAGCGTCATAAGCCTCTATCTTTCGAAGTTGGAGACCTTGTATTTTTGAGAATCACTCCTACATCGGGACTCGGAAGGAGAATGGGAGTTAAGAAGTTAAGTCCACGGTACTTAGGACCGTATCTGATTATGGACCGGATTGGAGAGTCTGCATACCGGTTGGCCTTACCACCCAATCTGTCAGGAATTCACAATGTATTTCATGTGTCGCAACTACGGAGGTATCTCTCTGATCCATCTCACGTGTTACAGCCAGAAGAAGTGGAACTAAAGGAAAATCTGACGTATCAAGTGCAACCGTTCCAAATTCTTGAAAGATCCGACTCCGTTCTAAAGAGTTTCCGTTGGTGAAGGTATTATGGAACAACAGATCGGCAGCTGAAGCCACTTGGGAGCGCGAGGACGACATTCAGAAACGCTATCCAGAACTGTTTAGCTCTTAAGTAAGTTTATTTTGCGGACAAAATTCCTATTTGGTGGGGAGAGTGTAACATCCCGCATAATTAGTAAAATACATAAGTACTATATGTTATAAATGTATGTGTAGATTTCGGATGTATGGTTTATGTGTGATGGCTTGCGAATTGTTTGACCTTATCCTTGGATAAGACTAAGGTAATTAATTAAATTAAATCATAGGAGGATACATATGTAGACATGTGAATTTAATTATATGAGTAATGTGAGTGTGTGTTAGAAGGCTTTAGTGTTATAGGACTTTGGAAGTGGGCTAGTGTGTGTGGACTTGCCACCCTTAGATTTGTCTTATTGGATCCATCAAGTTCAGCCCAAAGTTAAACCCACACATAATTCCCTAAGCCTTGTCCAACAAGGTTGTTTGTGTACCAAGAAACTTTCACTTGACTTAATGTATTTTTTTCCTACTTTTTCATGCGCATAAAGTGAGTGATTAGGACTTACAAATCTGCCAATTTTCCTCTTGTTTGACCGCCACATCACTTAGCTTATGCATCCCTTAATTCCAACTTCTTTGCATGGAAGACACTTGTACATTTAGCAAGATTTTAGGCTGCATTCTTCTTCATTTTGGCGCACTTGAAGAGGTCTTGGAGCAGATTTTTCTATGACACAAAACTGCCTAACTTGTTGACTT
This sequence comes from Gastrolobium villosum, assembly GCA_032173675.1. Taxonomy (NCBI): domain Eukaryota; kingdom Viridiplantae; phylum Streptophyta; class Magnoliopsida; order Fabales; family Fabaceae; genus Gastrolobium; species Gastrolobium villosum. The sequence continues at coordinate 20,011 of JAVKPL010010407.1, read as the reverse complement.
GGAGAACCACCTTACACCTTCCATCATGAGGCTGCCATAAACAGATTTTTGCATGCTTTTGGCAGTCCATCATGAGCCAAACCTGCCCTTGCTTCCACATGCAATCAAAGAAGATTTTTTGGGGCTGCAACCTCTCTTCCCATGCGCACATGGACTGCATCTATGCAGATTTTAGGCTGCCACAAATGGCACCTCTTTCCACTCCTCCATGTGCGCAAGACTTGGCTGTTTGTGCAGAAATTTTTCTGACTTAGGACAGCTTTCAAATCTGAACATATCTCTCCTCACTCCTTGCATGTGCATAGGGTATGTTAGAAGCAACCCTTTGCTTGTTCAGCCCAAGTGTGCAGCCCCACCTCTTGCAAGAAACCAGAATTTTCATGATGCATCATCATGACAACCTCTCCTCTTTTCCCTTTAAGATGTGCGCCCAAGAGGGCTGGCCTCATGTACAAGTGCAGCCAATTTTCCTTCCTCATTCCCTCACTCTCCTAGCCGAACCTACAAGCATTCTTGGAGCAAGAAAGACCAAGCCAACTCCCTCCTTCCCTCACCATCAAACCGTGGCCTAGACACAAGTGAAGTGTGAGTTTCTCCTCTTTTCCCTCTCACTGTTCAGCCTTGTTCCTCAACCTTGAAGCTGCCCAAGTTTGTTCCTCCTCACCTTGTATGCGCATAGATCATCATAGGAAGAGGGGACTTGTTGTGTTGTAAAGCTAGAAGGTGGTGTGTGATTCTTGACCAAGAAGTGTGTGCTACAAGAGGTAGGCCTTGAACTTAGAACACTTTCATTGTGTAACCATGTGTGTGTGCTTGAATGTCTCCTTGATTATGTGTGGTTTTGGATTCAAGTATGAGCATGATAAAAGTAGAATGGTGGAGCTAATTCATGATGATTTGTGTGCATAAAAGTCTCATGGTCATGCTTAAGATATATGCCACTGTTTTTGTGTGAATATGCCACTGTTTGGAGGGATATATATGCCACTGTTCTGTATGCAAATGCCACTGTTTCCCTATGAATGTGCCACTGTTTGGAGGATAAAATGCTCACTGTTTCGGTTCCTCAAAATCACCATTTTGATGCCACTGTTTCTGCACACATATGCCACTGTTTTAGTCCATAATATGCCACTGTTTTATGCATAAAAACACTCACTGTTTTAGTCATCATATGCCACTGTTTTATGCATAAAATGCTCACTGTTTTAGTCCATTATATGCCACTGTTTTTGCACACAAATGCCACTGTTTTAGCCCATTATATGCCACTGTTTTAGTCCATAATATGCCACTGTTTCTGCACATATATGCCACTGTTTTAGTCCATAATATGCCACTGTTTCTGCACATATATGCCACTGTTTTAACCCATTATATGCCACTGTTTTAATGTCCAAAAATCACCAATTATACCACTGTTTCAATGTGCAAATATCACCACTAATGTCACTGTTTTTAATGATCAAATGTTACCATTCATGCCATTATTTTGATGTGCAATACCTCTACTTATGTCACTGTTTTTAAGGATCAAATGCCACTGTATGTCACTGTTTTAAACGTTCAAATACCACTGTTTCTGCCACTGTTTGATGTCACTGTTTCTGTCACTGTTGATGTCCAAAGAGCCACTGTTTCTGTTTTAAAACGTTCACTGTTTCTGCTGTAAGGTGCTACTGTTTTCTGCTGTAAAACGTCACTGTTTCTGTTTTAAAACGTTCACTGTTTCTGCTGTATGTTTACTGTTTTCCTGCTATAAAACGTCACTGTTTCTGTCCACTGTTTTTAAGGAAAATACCACTGTTTCCTGCTCACTGTTTAAAGAACAACTCACTGTTTCTGCTCACTGTTTTAAGCACAAACGTTACTGTTTTTCTGCTGTAAAAACACTGCTGTATGCTCACTGTTTTCCACTGTAAAACACTGCTGTATGCTCACTGTTTCTGCTGTAAATAGCCACCGTAAATGATTGGTTGTAATTGATTTAGGTGCGCTTAAGAAGTGAGATACTTCGCTGCTGTTTGGTAATATTTAAGGCACGCAAAGGTAAGTGTCAGGCGATATTGCCTAATGTGACTATTGACTACTGGTATAAAATTGTGACATGATGCTCCATATGCCGTAAAAATATTATGTTCCATTATGATGAAAGGAAACTGCCAACAATGTGCCGTGATGGCTATATGATTATGAGGTAAAGACGTTATGTGGCAGCATAACGCATATGAAAAGTATATGTGCCGTGATGGCTATATGAAAGGTATATAAGCATGCATCTTACATCATACCGCGTTTTTACGCTTTGTGTGTGAAAGCATAGCATGACATGCATGTATCAAGATCATATAGTCCTTGTTTTAGAATAGTTATGTACAGGACCATGTGTTTGAGCAAGCATCATATAGGCATCCCCAAGGTACCGGGGTATGGGACACTTGGCATCAGTCCGCATAGGCCCACAGTTGGAATCCACATGGAGCTCAGGTGCCAAGGGTATATTTGATTCCACTGTGAAGTGCGCGCACGACGGTGCTAAAAGCGCAAAGGAAAGGCGTTATATACGCAATATATGAATATGATGAAAAGGAAAAAGGAAAAGGAACAAGGATATGTTGAAGTGACTGTTTATGATTTTGTGCCTAGTTAATACTGTTATATTACTGGTTTTGTTTCCACACTACTGGGATTATTCTCACCCCTTCGGGGCTGCTATTTTCCAAAATGGCAGGAGGACGTAAAAGCATTTGAAGACATGATTTTTGCTGTGCTTGCTGATGAATGGACGTGTACTGTTGCTGTTGTTTGATTGGATGACTGTAATGATTAATGTTTTGGCACTCTTGGATGACTGTAGACTTTATCATCTTTATTTTATCTTGAACTTTTATGAACAGCGGCTATTTTGGAAAACGTTTGTGAAAAGAATTTAAGTGCTGCAATTTTTACAGTGCACCTTACGGGTGGTGTTTTTATGAGCAAACGAACTCTGATTTACTATTATTTTATATGCACGCGAAGCCCCAAACGTGCTCTTTCTAAATCACTTGAAATATTTTTTATCGCCCAAACAGAAGTTATAAGAACTATCGAAATGCCTTACGGATTTGTATACTGCTATGAGATTCTTTGTTTGCTCATGTGACGTTAACGACTCTAATTCCGTTTAGCAAACGACTCTCTTGGATGCATACAAGGGAGGGCGTTACAGGTATTATCAATGGTTTTCTCCCAAGAAAATTATATCAGAAAGGCAAATCAGTGCTTTCTTGGATGGTGATTGTCCGATACGAATAACAGCTGAAAGGAGAATATGAAACAAATTAGTGAGGTTTGCTGTACCCAGCTCCAGCACAATTCTGAAAGAATTTTGTGCCAATGCTGATATGGAAAATGTGGATGCAACTCGGAAGAGTTGGGCGCGAGGACAAGAAATCTCTTTCTCTTCTGCAACAATAGAGAGATTTCTCGGTAGCACGTGAAGATTGAAGACGCCTAGGTCGCTGGGAGAGAAGAGAACGATTATATTTAGGTTTACAAGCATTTTTATTTTATTTTTTAATAAAAAAATGTTGTTTCATCGAATTTTTTTTTTTTAAAAAAAATGCAGTGACCCCCTTTGACCCCTCTGACCCGGGAGTCACTGAAACCCGGCCGGGTTTTGGGGGTCGGAGGGGTCGATGTGCATATAGGGTCCAACTTGTGACCCTAACCCTCAAAGGGGAGGGGTCAGGGTTGACCAAGGTCAACCCAGGGGGTAGGGTGAGGTTTTAAAACACTACTAAAAACACAAATTGGTCCTCCAAAGAAACATGAGACATCAAGTTGGTCCTCTAAATATATTAGATATTAACTCGGTCCTTGAATGTTTAAAATGGACATCAATTTACTCCCTTAATATATCATTGGACACTAATTTAGTCCCTATATTGATGCTTATTTTACACTATGGAGGACTAACTTTGATGTCCTATGTATCTTTGGAGGCCTATTTTGAGTATTTATTATATTTTATGTCACATCAAATCCAATTAAAATTGTCCCATGTGAAGGCCTATCCTATAACAACTTCATTTAGGGGAAGGAAGGGGGACAGGATAAAACAACAGCCTTGAAAACCTACTTCCAGCAGTAGTTTTCATCTTGACTTTAAGGATCTGTTTGGAGCACCTAATAAAGAAGATAGAATAAGATAACTTATCATATCCTAATTTTATCTCTTGTTTGGTGGGTTAATAGGATATGATTAGCTTATCCTATTGTCTCATTTTATCCTATCCAATACATGATTTCTTATCCTATGGGGGGAGCTGGGTTAGGATTCAATAGGATAGGATACCAATATTGGATACCCAATATATCCCCACGCTACCCAATATATTTGTATTTATTGCATTATATTTTGTTTTTTCTTTCTCCTTTCTTCTTCTACATAATCTTATCAGATTGCTAATCAGGTGCTCCTCAAACACATGACATGATATAGGCTAATCAGCCCCATATCATATCCTACCTTTATCAGCCCCATATCATATCCTACCCTTATCTTATCATGTCCACCAAACGAGCCCTAAGAAATTATATATGTTTGACTCACTAAACTATCCTATCTCGGTGTTGACGAGAACGAACAATATAGCTTAAATTGAAAACATTCTATATATGTTTACAAATGAGCCTTATCAATTTTATATTGAAAGTCAAAATGAGAAAGGGTTATCATGACAATATGGAAAGTCCAAACAAGAACTATATTTGTACTCAAAACAATGAGGCCCTAAACATTACCTTTTTAGTTCCACCTTCCTCTTGGGACATGGTTTCATATCCTCCATTCATAAACTGCTTCTTTGATGCTTTTCTTTTCTTTGAGATGGGCTTCCCATCCGACTTAGATTCCACATAAACTGCATCTTCTGTTGCCGCTCTTTTTTCAGCTTCCACTGCTGCCTTTCTTTTGGCTTCCAATGCAGCTTGTTTTGCTTCCTCTGCTCTAAGTTTGGCCTGCACCCACAAAATTGAAAAATAATGAATGAAAGAGCATTTGCGCTAAAGTATCTATAAAGGAAATTATGTACTAAAACAAAATTAGGACACATGAATATCAGCGAAAATACTACCAAGTCATAGGCTAGTAGCAGGTCAAGCAAGGTACAATCCAAACCAATGCAACAATAAATTTATTTGTGGCAGTTTAGGACTCTCAAAACATCGTTGTAACAAAATAATTAAATAAGAAAAAATGGTAAACCAATAGACTTCATATAAAAAAAGGTGCATTTATAATTGTTAACAGGTGATAATTAACGTCATTAAGCATCGGCAGCTTCAACTCAAATGAAATCTGAAACATATATATTTTGCCAAGTAATACAATCAACTAAAAAATAAAGTTATGGTACCTCTGCTTCAGCTTTAGCCTTTTCTTGCTACTGCTTTTCCTCTTGCAAAGAAGCTATTCTCTTGGCCTCTTCAGAAGTTGCATCACTTCTTATTTTCCTTTCTTCTATTTGTGATTTGAGTTCACGTTCACGTCGAACAACTGTCAAGTGATTATCAAGTGCTTCCGTACTACAAAAATTGGGAGATAAACATCATTTTCCTCATTTTCAACTAGTTCAAACATAGCAACTATCTAACTAGAGAATAAAAGAAAAAAATAAAAATATTTTGGGGGTGGAGGACAAGTAGAAAACATACTATGTGTGTCAAATTTAGTTATGAAAATGAGAAATAACATCAATATAAAAGAAAAATCAAGTTCAATATTCATAAAAATGTATTTCTTCAAATAAAATCAATTTCCCCAGCTTTAAATTAGTGTGCATCCTGACGGTTTGTCTTCCTCCTATAAAAAAAATTAACATGTATCCTTTAAACGGTATTTTTGTAAAAAATATCATGCCCCAGCCCAAACAAATGGGAAAAAATAATAATATTAATACTTAATGGATATACCAAATGGCATGACACATTAACAAAATCATTTCATGCTAATAATCTATAGTTTAAAGCTCTCATAAAACACATTGACAACATGAACATAATACTAGAGCAGCCTGCGTTGTCCATAACAATTCATTATTCATTGCTTATATTAAAGTCAGACAAGACAGATATGTAGGAGAAGGAAAGAATTATATTGCCTTGAAAAGTAAAAAAAAAAGAAGGTGAGGGGGGAATGTGGCATCTTACATCCGGAGCCGATATTAAGTGTCAAACTTTTTATCCAATTCCTGCCTTGTTTCTTTATATTTCTCAACTTAAAGTATGGCAAAAGTATAATTTTGACTTTCGATCACAAGAGCTGTCTCCAATGATGAGATCTTATTCCTAATTTCATCCTGTCAATCCAGAAGATCAGAAACAAGTCTACTATACAGTTGAAAACAAAACATGAGTTTGTTTTGCAATTTGATATTCTTTACATGGTGTGTTAGTATATGGGTGTCCTAGAGACAATCTTTTGATTAAATAAAGGACACTAGATGTAGAACTTTGTTTCTCGCAAATAAATGAAAGCACTATTTATTCAGTCTCATATTGTGTCTCGATATTATTGTTAATATTATATGAACAAACTGGATAAACCCCTTGGAATAGAACATGTATCTCTTGAGTATCTGTGATGAGATCACAATCATAAGGATTCAACGATATCGCATGTCTATTCCTAATTATTTGTTCCAAGTCTAGAGACACTGAGATTGGGGATCAGTGATCTCGGGTAAGACTAGTACGACTTATCTACTTGTATATGGATAAAAGGTAAAGACCTCATGAGCTACAGATATGGAGATATCTTAGCTAAAGTCGTGGGTGGACCAAGTATAATCAGATAAACATACCCTCTGGGTTAAGGTGCTAAGAACCAAGTATTGTGGCTCTAGGCGGGAAAATGAGAATCTCATCAAGTATTGGGACTCGCGATTGTGGAAAAATGTGTGTAAGATTTGAGAGAAAATTAAACAATATGTAGGATGGGAGATAGGGGATGGGAAGTTAATCAATTTCTAGACTGATAATTGGATTTCATAATTAGGTCCATTGATTCACAAAAGAATAGGAAACATACCAGAGCAAGAAATATGCAAAAAGGCTTGCGATCTAGTTAACCAAGATGGTGACTGGGATCTTAGTATCATTGGTAGATGGATATCAGAGGAGGACATGAAAATAATTTAGAGTCACCTGACCCCACATATTGAAGATGGGCAGGATAAATGAATTTGGAGAGTGGGTGGGGGAACAGATTTAGTGTTAAGAAAGCTTACCATGCAATCTCTGCAGAAATATGGAATAGAGCGGGAAATCTTCATGCAGAAAAAATATGGATGAATTTGTGGAATTGGAAAGGACCACGGTGTATGAAAATATTTATGTGGAAAATCCTTCATTTTCGTCTTCCCACAAAATCTTAGGCTGCAAAATGGAGTGAGATTGAGGAGACTTGCCCCGTTTGTCATGGGGAACCTGAAAGTATACTACATATGTTAAGGGATTGTACAGAGATATACAATTTATGGGGAAATACAATACCAAATGCATGGAGACATAATTTCTTCTCATCAAATCTGAGGGATTGGTTGCAGTTGAATGAAAAGAATGGTGATGATAAAAAGGGAACATACACTTGATTGTGAGTATATTTGTGGTATTTTGTGGTTGAGTTTGTAGATCTAGGAATTTATGCTCTAAACCTTTAATTTTAGATGTGTGATGATAGAGAGCCCAAATGGAAAAATGCTATTAGATGAAAAGGCCTTAGAATCATGCTTGTAAGCTAGAAATGCTATGATAATTTTTGGTGAAAAAGTTAGGTTTTTAACTTAGGAAAATTTGAGGAATTTTCATGAAAATTGAGGTTTGGTGTAATTTGGATTTGATGATTGTTGTAGGGTGCCTCACACGGACGTGATTGTGAAAGGTTGATTTGGAGCATACGTTTGGAACGGATTTGCTCGTATTGAGGTAAACCCTTGGAACTTGGGTTTAATCCCTAGTGTGCTCCACCACACCTAGTGGAAGGTTGTGGTTGGATTATGTGTTTATGGCATGGTGTGATTGTGTGCTTGTATGCATATTGCTTGGATTGTATGAAAAATTGTTTGGTCACTGGCCAGTTGACGTGTGTTGGGTTTGGACATCCGCTGGATCATTTCGATGGCGAAGTGCCAGTTGGATATGCCATGGGGTCGACTCATGGGAGCGACACCAGGATGAGCCAAACGGGGGACATCCGTCGGATAGGTCTCTTGAGGAGTTCCGGTTGGGTTGGCCATGGAGTTTTCTCAACCATGGGAGAAGCTCTAGGATTGTCTCGGGAGTTATATGATGGAGTCCTTGAACATGAATCCATGCGTGGATGTTCTTGGGTTGTCTCCAGTTGGTTGGTGATATTGTATTGCTTGCATATTACATGATGTCATATTTATCCATTTGAGTGAGCCATGGAGTGGAGAGAGCCTCTAGCTCCATTGGTTTACTGAGATATATCCGTATATCTCACCCCGTGTTTGGGGGACCACATTTCAGGTCACTATGAGCCGGGAGGAGCTTCGGGCAAGAAGCCCGCTTAGTGGACTGTGGATTTGCATGCGGTGCATTGGGATTGCATGACATTTTGGAGGAGGACTATGGATTGCACATAGCATGACATTAGTATTTTGAGACTTAGGTCATGAACATATTGCATGATGTTATTGCCATGCTTTTGGTAGTGTTCATGATGATGTACTAAGTCTTGTTTATTGCTTATTATTCATGACATGGATAATTGTATATTTTGAGTGAGCATGGGACTTGTCCATTGCCACATTTATTGCACTTGAAGTATTGATGATCCATGTTGTAAGAATGGTCCATATTTGTATGTAAATGGCCATTATATTGAGGACTTTGTAAATGATGCATGATTTAATGGAAATGCATGATGGAAGGGCCTAGAGCCTACTTTAGGATGTGTTTAAGTGTTGTGTGGAGTATTAAGGTGGTTAGGGATGGATTACACAACCCTTTTGGGGCTTAAAATGCTGTAATCTGTTACTTTTGCTACATAGTAATCGATTACCCAAGCATGGTAATCGATTACCATGCAACAGGGGACGAAATTTAGCTACTGTCTTCATTGGTAATCGATTATTGAGGCTTGGTAATCGATTACCATGTGAGGTAATCGATTACCCAAAGTTGGTAATCGATTACCAGAACAGAGGAGGTCAAAATTTGGCTACTGCCTCATTTTTGACAGGTGGTAATCGATTACCACCCACTGGTAATCGATTACCACAGTGTAATTTTCGAAAATTCAGGTTTTTCTAGACTAAAAGAAAGGGGATTAACTTGATGGGTAGAACTCCAAATGGTACGTGGTTTGAAACCACGCGTAGACAACGTAAAGGAATATAACTTGGTAAAATGTGAGAGTAAGATGGTGAGTTTAAATGAATTGAATAAAAAGAAAGATTAATGATGTTAGTAAAATGTATGATTCCGCGAACTGCATTTACAATTATAGTGTTGTTTTAATTGATTACGGAAAAAGCTATTGTTACGAAAAGGAATATGATAAAAGAAAAAAATTGCCCGTAATTTCATTAATCCAATTACTGTGATTGTAACTGCGCTTAATATCATAATCAATGTTAACAATACCGGTGTACAACGGGCTGTTACATTTTATGGTATCAGAGCAGTTTTGTGAGGGAACTCTGATTGTTTGTGTATGTTGTATCTTGTGTGCCATAGCTATCTGTGAACTATTTATGATTAATGTATATGTGATTCCTCAGTGTGGGTCTGATCAACTCATTCCTTTGTGTTACATGTACAGATATCATGAGTAGGGCGCGTGGTCGCCGTGGGGCACGCCTGATGAAGACTAATCAGGATATGATGCAGGCCTTTATGGCTGAGATGAGGGCCGATAGAGATCGTCCTAGGAGGGATAATTCACCTCCACACACGGCTACGGTGACTCCTACACCGACGCCATCTGTTACTCCTCAACAGGGGGAGAGTGGGGCTAGTCACCACACTGGTGAGGCTAGTCATCATACTACTGACCCTAGCTATGTTCCTGATCCATCGTCTGTTGCCCAATCCACTGGGGCTGCGGGGCAGGTTGTTGATAATGCTGATGATGAGCGTAGGCTCATATCTTTTAGGAAACATAAGCCACCCGCATTTCTGGGGTCAAGGGACCCAAAGGAGGTTACTGCTTGGTTGAGGGGAATGGATAAGATTTTCCAAGTGATGAGATGCCAAGATCCGCAGAAATTATTGTATTCTGTGTATATGCTGGAGGGTGATGCCCAGGAGTGGTGGGACAATGTGTCTCGCCCATATGTTATTCAGGGTGAGGTTATTTCGTGGACTATGTTTGAAGGATTATTTCATGAAGAATACTTTCCCCGTGATGTTCGGGAGGCAAAGCAAGGTGAATTTGATAGTTTGGTACAGGGAGTCATGACAGTGGATGCCTATGTGGCAAAATTTAATGAGCTTGTGAAATTTGCAAACTATGGAGGTACTCTACCTACTCCGGAGTTCTTGTCAGCTAAATTCCAAAGAGGGCTGAGTGAGAAGATTGCTAAGAGGATGTCTAATACTGCGGTGAGAAACTTTGCTGACTTGGTGACCCAATGCAAGAGGGTCGAGACTGTTTATGGGAGGTATCCAAAATCGGATAAGGTAAAAGAGCAAGATGTTAAGAGGACACCTGGTCCTTCTGGAAATACTAATAGAGGAGGTTTCAATAATAATACCAGGGGTAGGGGGTTGCATGTAAGGCAGCCTCCTGGTCAGTTCAAGAGGGGTGGAAACACTGGTGGGGGTGGTGCTGCGGACATATATTTTACCCCACGATGTGGGAAGTGTGGGAAATACCACAAAGGTGTATGTGGTGCTGGTCCGTTGTCATGTTTTAAGTGTGGTCGGAATGGCCACTTTGCTAGGGAATGTCCATCTTCATCGGGGCAGGCTGCGAATCTGCAGGCCTTGCCGACAGCTACTACTACTGCTACTGCTGTTGTTCCTACTGTGGGACGAGTTTATACTACAAATGCGCAACATACTGAAAAGGCTCCGAATTTGGTAAAAGGTATAATTTTCCTCTCTAATGTTGATTTGTCTGTGTTGTTTGATTCGGGAGCAACGCATTCTTTTGTGACGGACTATGTGGCTAAGGCGTTGGACTTAAAGGTAACACGAATGGTTCCTCCGATGCGTATTACTACCGCTACAGGAGAGGTTAGTGAATCGTCTTGGATTTGCGAAGATGTGAAGTTCACCTATTTAGGCAGGGGTTACACCATTGATTTAATTATCTTACCCCTGGCCTCTGTCAATTTGATTTTGGGGATGGATTGGTTGTCTCGGAACTGCGCAATGATTGATTGCTGCGGAAAGAGGTTGTTGCTATCTCATGAGAGGCCGTCTGTTTGTCCGTCCTTGTATTTGTCTGTCAGCCAAACTGTGAAAGCCTTGAAGGCTGGAGATTTGGGGTATGTCTTGTTGGGCGGATTGGTGGGTGACAAAAAGGAGGAGATTTCTTCTATTCCGGTTGTAAATGAGTTTGAGGACGTATTTCCGGATGAGATACCGGAATTCCCGCCTGAAAGAGAGATTGAATTCTCGATTGACCTATTGCCTGGTGTGGGGCCGATCTCCTTGGCTCCATACCGGATGTCGCCACTTGAGTTGGCCGAGTTGAAGAAACACATTGAAGAATTATCTGCAAAGGATTTTATTAGGCCGAGTGTGTCTCCGTGGGGAGCACCGGTGATATTTGTGAAGAAAAAGGATGGTAGCATGAGATTGTGCACTGACTACCGACAGTTGAATAAAGTGACTATTAAGAACCGGTACCCGTTGCCGCGTATTGATGATTTACTAGATCAGTTGAGGGATGCCTGTGTATTTTCAAAGATTGATCTCCGGTCCGGATATCACCAGATTCGGATTAAACCGGAGGATGTACCTAAAACAACTTTCCGATCCAGAAATGGACATTTTGAATATCAAGTGATTCCTTTTGGGCTTACTAATGCCCCTGCGGTGTTCATGGATTATATGAACCTCATTTTTAAACCGTATTTGGGCCAGTTCGTGATTGTATTTATTGATGACATCTTGATCTATTCTAAGAGTAAAGAGGAGCACATCGACCATTTGAGGACTGTGTTACAGGTGTTAAAAGATAAGAAATTATATGCTAAACCGTCTAAGTGTGAATTCTGGTTGTCTGAGGTGCAATTTTTGGGTCATGTTATTTCTGCAAGTGGTGTTGCAGTGGATCCAAGCAAGATTGAAGCGGTAAGTGACTGGGAACGACCTAAGACTGTGACTGAAATTAGAAGTTTTCTGGGGCTTGCTGGCTATTATCGCCGATTTATACAGGGATTTTCTGCAATGGTTCTACCGTTGACTCGATTGACACGAAAGGATACTCCTTTTGTGTGGACCCAGGAATGTGAGGATTGTTTTCTGCTACTTAAAGAGAAATTGACCACTGCTCCGGTGTTAACTTTACCTGATCCGGACGGGGAGTTTGTGTTATATTGTGATGCTTCTAAGAAAGGTTTAGGGAGCGTGTTGATGCAGGAAGGAAAAGTGATTGCTTATGCGTCTAGGCAGTTAAGGCCACATGAAGAAAATTATCCGACGCACGACTTGGAACTAGCTGCTATTGTGTTTGCCTTGAAAATCTGGAGGCACTTTCTGTATGGGATGAAATTTGCTGTGTTCAGCAACCATAAAAGCTTGAAATATTTGTTTGATCAGAAGGAGCTGAATATGAGGCAGCGTAGGTGGGTTGAATTCCTGAAAGATTATGATTTTGAGCTGAAATACCACCCGGGAAAGGCTAATGTTGTGGCAGATGCATTGAGTAGGAAGTCTGTCAATTTATCTCATATGATGATGTGGGACAATGAAGTGATTGAGCAATTTCGTGATATGAAAATAACGGATTTCTTTGCCGGAAGAATGTGTGATATGGAGTTGACTCGGATTGAGAACGAGCTGCACGAGAAAATTAAAGAGACTCAGATTCGCAATGAAAGTATAAAGTATTTGAAAGGCCAGAGTGGCATATCTGTTACTGAACAAGGACTATTATTATATCAGGGCAGGATTGTTGTGCCCAAGGAACTTGCAGAGGAAGTTATGACTGAGGCCCATAAGGGTCAATATGCTATCCACCCAGGTGCCACAAAAATGTACCAAGATTTGAAAGTTAAGTTCTGGTGGCCTGGGATGAAAAGGGATGTTGCCGAGTACGTATCTAAGTGCTTGGTTTGTCAGAAAGTGAAAATAGAGCATCAGAAACCTGCTGGATTACTTCAGCCGCTGGATATACCTGCATGGAAATGGGAGAGTATCTCAATGGATTTTGTTGTGGGATTGCCGCGAACTCAAGCTGGTTACGATTCGATTTGGGTTATTGTGGACCGACTTACGAAGTCTGCACATTTTCTACCAGTACGAGTGGATTACACCACAGAGAAGTTGGCTACACTGTATGTAAAGGGGATTGTTAGACTCCATGGGATACCGATTAGCATTGTCAGTGATCGGGACCCGAAGTTTACTTCACGATTTTGGGGAGCTTTGCAGCAGGCTTTTGGCACTCAGCTTCGACTGAGCACTGCTTATCACCCGCAGACTGATGGTCAGACTGAGAGGACCATACAGACACTTGAGGATATGCTGAGAGCTTGCACACTGGAACAGGGTAATGCTTGGGATAAATACTTACCATTGGTGGAATTTTCTTATAATAACAGTTTTCACTCCAGTCTGGGCATGGCACCATATGAGGTTTTGTATGGCAGGGGTGTCGTTTGTTGGACTGAGGTAGGCGATAAAGAAAGATTTGGTCCGGATTTTGTGCAGGAAACGACAGTGCAAATTGAAATGATCAGAGAAAAATTGAAACAGGCACAGAATCGGCAGAAAAGCTATTATGACAATAAGCATAAATGATCAGAGAGAAATTGAAACAGCTGGAAAAGTTTGAAGAAGGTGATCACGTTTTTGTACGGTTATCTCCGGTCACAGGTGTTGGCCGTGCGTTGGGTGTGAGGAAGCTGAGTCCACGGTTCATTGGGCCATATCAAATTATGAAAAGAGTAGGATTGGTGGCCTATCAGCTTGCCTTACCCCCTCAGTTGTCTAATTTACATGATGTTTTTCATGTGTCGCAGTTGCGACGTTATGTTCCGGATGAATCACATGTGGTGATGCCGGATAATATTGAAATCAGGGAGAACTTGAAGACTCCATTTGGTCCTATTGCAGTACTGGATCGCAGTGAAAAGCGATTGAGAAGTAAAGTTATTCCCATGCTGAAGATTCAGTGGGAAGGCCGCACACCTGAGGAGGCTACTTGGGAGCGGGAGGACGAGATTCTCCGGCTGTATCCTGAGTTAGCGAGCAGGTATGATTTAATTTTGCGGACAAAATTTCTTAAAGGTGGGGTGAATATAACACCTCATATATTTTAAATGTGAATTTTTATATTATAATGTGAAATGAAAGTTGGTGGATTAGTGAAAATCCATGAATTATGGCCAAAATGGGCAAAAAGGGCAAAATGGTAATTTACCAACCGTGTGTTCTGAGGCTTAAATACTGAGTTAGAGATTTCAGATTACAAAAGTAATACTGGAAATGGAATCAGGGCGGAAAATTGAGTGAATAGGCAAATTTGGGAAAAATTGATGAATAGTGATTTTTAAGTGTTAAATACTGTGGTGTAAGTGTACCGATAGGTGTGAAATTTTTATCAATATTTTGGAGAAATAAAAATATGTCATGGACTGGAAAAATACGTAGATTAAGAATTTATGATCGGAATTTTTATCGGGATTAAAGTTAGATCGCGTATGGGACCCGTGGGACCAAAAATCCACTTGGCCCCACTCACCCCCAAGCCTCCCTTCCCCTTTTCTTTCTTCCTTCCCCGTGAAGTTCCCCATTTCACACCCAAAAGGAACCCTTTCTCTCTTCTCTTGCCATTTTCTCTATTCTTCACCAAATCGCTTGATTTTGGTGTTGAAATCTATTGTAAACTACCTTCTAGATCCATTGGTGACACTTACAAACCTTGAATCCACCACTTTGCTTCGTTTTTGGCCAAAAACAGATCCGACCCACTTGTGTTCTTGGAGTTTCTTGGAGCTTTTGGGTTTCCTTTGGCTTAGTGGAGCCTTGGTGGTGAGCATACACTTGATTGTGAGTATATTTGTGGTATTTTTGTGGTTGAGTTTGTAGATCTAGGAATTTATGCTCTAAACCTTTAATTTTAGATGTGTGATGATAGAGAGCCCAAATGGAAAAATGCTATTAGATGAAAAGGCATTAGAATCATGCTTGTAAGCTAGAAATGCTATGATAATTTTTGGTGAAAAAGTTAGGTTTTTAACCTAGGAAAATTTGAGGAATTTTCATGAAAATTGAGTTTTGGTGTAATTTGGATTTGATGATTGTTGTAGGGTGCCTCACACGGACGTGATTGTGAAAGGTTGATTTGGAGCATACGTTTGGAACGGATTTGCTCGTATTGAGGTAAACCCTTGGAACTTGGGTTTAATCCCTAGTGTGCTCCACCACACCTAGTGGAAGGTTGTGGTTGGATTATGTGTTTATGGCATGGTGTGATTGTGTGCTTGTATGCATATTGCTTGGATTGTATGAAAAATTGTTTGGTCACTGGCCAGTTGACGTGTGTTGGGTTTGGACATCCGCTGGATCATTTCGATGGCGAAGTGCCAGTTGGGTATGCCATGGGGTCGACTCATGGGAGCGACACCAGGATGAGCCAAACGGGGGACATCCGCCGGATAGGTCTCTTGAGGAGTTCCGGTTGGGTTGGCCATGGAGTTTTCTCAACCATGGGAGAAGCTCTAGGATTGTCTCGGGAGTTATATGATGGAGTCCTTGAACATGAATCCATGCGTGGATGTTCTTGGGTTGTCTCCAGATGGTTGGTGATATTGTATTGCTTGCATATTACATGATGTCATATTTATACATTTGAGTGAGCCATGGAGTGGAGAGAGCCTCTAGCTCCATTGGTTTACTGAGATATATCCGTATATCTCACCCCGTGTTTGGGGGACCACATTTCAGGTCACTATGAGCCGGGAGGAGCTTCGGGCAAGAAGCCCGCTTAGTGGACTGTGGATTTGCATGCGGTGCATTGGGATTGCATGACATTTTGGAGGAGGACTATGGATTGCACATAGCATGACATTAGTATTTTGAGACTTAGGTCATGAACATATTGCATGATGTTATTGCCATGCTTTTGGTAGTGTTCATGATGATGTACTAAGTCTTGTTTATTGCTTATTATTCATGACATGGATAATTGTATATTTTGAGTGAGCATGGGACTTGTCCATTGCCACATTTATTGCACTTGAAGTCTTGATGATCCATGTTGTAAGAATGGTCCATATTTGTATGTAAATGGCCATTATATTGAGGACTTTGTAAATGATGCATGATTTAATGGAAATGCATGATGGAAGGGCCTAGAGCCTACTTTAGGATGTGTTTAAGTGTTGTGTGGAGTATTAAGGTGGTTAGGGATGGATTACACAACCCTTTTGGGGCTTAAAATGCTGTAATCTGTCACTTTTGCTACATAGTAATCGATTACCCAAGCATGGTAATCGATTACCATGCAACAGGGGACGAAATTTAGCTACTGTCTTCACTGGTAATCGATTACTGGCCTTTGGTAATCGATTACCATGTGAGGTAATCGATTACCCAAAGTTGGTAATCGATTACCAGAACAGAGGAGGTCAAAATTTGGCTACTGCCTCATTTTTGACAGGTGGTAATCGATTACCACCCACTGGTAATCGATTACCACAGTGTAATTTACGAAAATTCAGGTTTTTCTAGACTAAAAGAAAGGGGATTAACTTGATGGGTAGAACTCCAAATGGTACGTGGTTTGAAACCACGCGTAGACAACGTAAAGGACTATAACTTGGTAAAATGTGAGAGTAAGATGGTGAGTTTAAATGAATTGAATAAAAAGAAAGATTAATGATGTTAGTAAAATGTATGATTCCGCGAATGGCATTTACAATTATAGTGTGGTTTTAATTGATTACGGAAAAAGCTATTGTTACGAAAAGGAATATGATAAAAGAAAAAAAATTGCCCGTAATTTCATTAATCCAATTACTGTGATTGTAACTGCGCTTAATATCATAATCAATGTTAACAATACCGGTGTACAACAGGCTGTTACACTTTACATCTTTTAAAATAATAAACACTTTTCCCAATGTTATTGTTAATGAAATAAGAATTATTTTATTCAATAAGTCTCCTATGACTAAATATTTTCCGTCAACAAGATCTTCCAACTCCATGAATCCACAGCATCTTGCATCCTATCGAAACACTTCACAAAATCAATTTCTTTCTATCCATTTATCTCCTTGATAGGCTCCTAAAGTACCTATTTTGCATACATTTTTCGTCAAAATATCTTCGAGAACCATTTTCATCCGGTATCCAATCAATTTCTTTTGCATGAGGATGGATTTAGCATAAGAATAATTTATCTCAATCATGAAAATACCTGAGGCAGAAGCATCACCATTTCTTGTCCTTCACATTGTTCAGGTAGTCTGGACAATTCCTCTTCCAGTGGCCTTTCTTGCCACGATGGAAGCACTCAGCATCACCCTTGTCCTTAGGTGCCTTTACCCTTCTTCTTGCCCTTCTTCTTCTTGGATTTTCCTTTGGGCTTAAGGGGGTCACCTTTTCGTCAGGCTCCTTACCCTTTCCCTTGGCCTTGCTAGGCCGACCAATTTCGAGCCTGTGTCCATTTTCCTTGATAGACACTTCAGCTGTTGTTAACATGCTTAACAACTCACAAAATCACTTGCATCCATGCATATTGTAATTCATGATGAATTGACTGAAGGAAGGTGGAAGTGAGGTGAGGACTAAGTCATTACTTAGCTCGGCATCCATGATGAACATGGCTGGCAACAGACATGCTAGGTTTCCTAGCTTCTCAATCAGCCCGATCATCTTGAGAACATGGCTGCCAACAGACAACTCTCAGTCATCCTACAAAAGAACAGTTCTCTTGAGGCCTCATACCTCTCATGCCTGCCTTTAATATCATACAACTCCTTGAGATGTACGATAATAGAGGGAGCATCCATATGCTCATGCTGCTTTTGCAGTTCAGGCGACATGGATGCCAACATGATGCATACTGCCATCACATTGTCATCCAAGTGCTGTTGATGGGTTACGAAATCAAATTCCGCAAACCCTTTTCCCTTCCCGTGGAGCTACGGGTATTACAGCATCTAAAACGTAGGCAATCTTTTCGGCCCTTAAACTATTCTTAGGTTCCGATACCAGTCCATAAAATTTGAACCGGTCAGTTTATTCGTATCGAGTATTGAACGCAGTGACAGTGGATTAGTCATACTA
Source organism: Gastrolobium villosum (assembly GCA_032173675.1). Classification (NCBI taxonomy): domain Eukaryota; kingdom Viridiplantae; phylum Streptophyta; class Magnoliopsida; order Fabales; family Fabaceae; genus Gastrolobium; species Gastrolobium villosum. The sequence goes on along the minus strand of JAVKPL010010407.1, from coordinate 1,528 downwards.
TAAGCTGAAAAGGATGTAAAGATAGTTTTAGTTAATATACGGTTATGTAGTTAAAAGCAAATTATTAAAGACTTGAAATAATTTGCCCCTCATTATTTTATCTAAGTCAATGACCCTTCCTTTTGACTTAGGGTTAATCTACTTTAGATTTTACCTTAGTGGGATAAAGAGTGCGATTATTTATTTTAACCTCCGTCTGAGACCGCAAGATTAATTTAAATAAAGTGTTGATCTTTATCAACAGTATCTCATACCCTCTCTTAACATTAGGTTGACAACTCTTTGTCACTTAGTGGTGCATCTCATGCAACCAACCTGGCACCATTACCCTAAGCACATAAGTCCGGCTGTGCCTGCAACTTATGTCTTAGTTAAGTATTAAACCAGCACCCTAAGTGTCTTACACACTTCAAACACTACTCTAGCCCAACGAAATTGAGTCCTTTGAGTTGTGGAACTCTACGTTCGAAGAGTTTTGAGTAGCATTGGTGGTGGGAGGTAATCATATGCTTAATTATTTATTCCTTTTAAGGGTTCCTTTTATCTTGGGGTTAATTTTTTCCGTCAAACGCATATTGTAAGTTATCATGCTAGTCGTTACCTATAATTTCAAACATCTATCGGTATACACTAGTCGTTATTGGACAAACATAATAACCATACAAACGCGATTTGCCCAATTTATGCATACTAACGTTCTAATCATACATGCATATAAACAGTTTATATTGAGATAGCCATGGTGCTCGCGCTTTTGTCCTTTTTGCTTCTTTAAGCAACGGCCGCTTGTCGTCTATACGCCACTAGCCTATTTCTCTAATTACAAATAATTAAAGAAACTCCATAACACTTTGGAGGAACAAAATTACAAAATTTAAATTACAAATATACTTGTAAATTAAAATGCGCGATTACACATAAATTTAAAATTCAAAAAAATTCAAATCCGGGCACCATGACCATCCATTTGTTTGTACCTGAAAAGTTCAAAACTTGCAAACACAAACATTATATTATCACATAACATTTTCACATGTATTTTGACATTTAACATTTAAACATCAAAATAACATCAAGATTCATAATCTTAAATTTCTCATTGGCCGAATTTAAAAACAATTTCAATTCAAATTTTGTTAATTCTTTCTTAAAGAAAACAAAATTAAACCATGCATGTAGCCATATATCCCTACATGGCCGAATCATATAGGTAACTATATGATAAATTTGTCACAAAATTTCATGCATATAAACATGACACAATTCATTTTCCGTCGAAAAATAAAAATCATTCAAGGTACTTTAGTACCCTCCATGGCCGAATCTACCCTTTCAAAAAGGGTGTTCCTTTTAGAACTTTCATAAAGAAAAGAAACTAAACCATGATGCATAATGTTTTATGAACACAAAATCAAATTTTCATGTTCATAAAAACAAAAAATTTAACACTTTAAAGGATTTGTGATTCAAAATCCACATGCAGAATTTAAACTTTAACCAAGACCAACCTAACCAAGTAGATGGCACA
>JAVKPL010010406.1:0-43055 GCA_032173675.1 Gastrolobium villosum | reverse complement strand
GTAAAGGTTTGTCAAGCACCCGTGAAGCTTGACCATTAGTGAAAAGTTGATCGAGCGGCTTCAGTCTGGACGTAGGTCACAAGTGGTGGTGACCGAACCAGGATATATAGTGTTTGCAATTCTCTAAACTCTAAACTCTTTATTTCTAGCACTTTAATTGTTTCTTTGATATTTTGTATGTGCTAGTATAAGTTCTACAATTGTGATACATTATATGTTATGGATTGTTTGAATGCATTGATTAGCTTTTCATATGTCAAAGTGTGCTTGAAATGATTATTTAAAAACTAGAAGGGGGCTTTTGCGAAAATCTTGTAATACTCAATTCACCCCCCTCTTGAGTATGGAAGCCACATTCCTAACAAGTGGTATCAGAGCTTAGTGCTCAGTTAGAGGTTTAACCACCTAGAGTTAAAGATCCTTGTTGGGGCTTCCAATATTATTTAATTTTAAATCAAACAAAAAAATGCAAGGCTTTGAATGTGATAAACCACCATTCTTTGATGGTGAGGATTTTGAATATTGGGTAAAAAGAATGGAAGTTTTTATTAAATCAATTCATCTTTATATGTGGCATGTTGTAGATAAAGGTTTTTCATTGAAAATAGAAGAATGCATGAATGATTTCAATAAAAGATGTTTTGTCTTCAATCTTGAGGCTATGCAAATGCTTAGAAAAAGTGTATATGATGATGCATATGCTAAGATTAAACATTGCATGAATGCTAAAGATATATGGGATACTCTTATTACTATATATCTTGCCAATGATGATTTTGTGCATAAAGATGCATATAGAGAGCAAGAAGAGCAAAATCCATTGGAAGAAGAAAAAGATGATGAATGCACTCAAGAAGAGATTGAAAGTGATCAAAGAAGCTCAAAACCTCTTTATGAAAATGATGACGTTCAAGTTGAGGTAAATAATACAAACCTTGATTATAGTCCTAAACATGATAATTTGCAATGTGCATATGATGATTTGAATGACAACTTGTTGAACTTGAAAAATAGAAATTTGGCTTCTATACAAAGTACTTGCTTCATTGAACATCAAATTGAATCTTTGAAAAATATATATGATTTTCAAGAAGAGGACATATCCTTGAAATGTGAACCCTCAACCATTCTTAAAATTTGCATTGATAATCAAGTTGAGGAATTATCATCCAAACTTTCCATAATTGATAATCGTACATGCTCATATTCCATGTTTGAAAATGAAAATAATAATGATACTTTTGTACATGGAAAATCTATAAATGATTGTGGAAATAATAGCTTGGATAATGATAATAGCAAGAAAGCCAAAAATTTGAAAGTTGAGCTTGAAAAGAACAAGTTATCCTGCAAACACATTGTATGTAATTATTGTGGTAAAGTAGGACATATTTCTCATTTGTGCTATCATAGACTAAATTCTTGCATGAGAAATAAGTTGGTTTGGGTTGTCAAAACTTCTATAAATGTTATTCCTAACACTCAAGGACCCAAGATGAAATGGGTACCAAAAGGTCCTCCAAGCATTTCCAGTGTGCAAAAAATTATTCAACATGATGGACAAAAAGGTCAAGAGAAAAAGGAATCATCAAGGAAAATGTTTCCTAGGCCCAATGATGGAATTATCAATCAAAGAAGTAGTGTAACTTCAACCAAAGCTTCTTACATGCACAAGGTGGAACCTAGAAGGTTCAGAATCCAAAAAGAGAAGCAATGGATAAGAAAAAGTCTTCACTTGATTACAAAGGTCAAGGTATCAAATATCTTTACCTCTTATGCTAATTCATATGTGAATCCAATGAATATGAGGTATATATCCTTTAGGCCTTAGGTAATGGATAAGATCGTATGTGCTTGGTTTGAATGCTGAAAATTATGAATGGCACATGATTATATCTATAGTTGTTCACTTATATGTTGATTTCTAACATAGCTGAATTGTTTTACGCATATCTTGAGTTACAGAAATCATTTTTAAGTGAAACCAGTGATCATTGAAAGCTATCTTGATAAACTTCAATTCTGGAAATTTTCATAATTTTTAGTTGAGTGTAATGCTCCCAGAAATCTCGTGAACGTGGCTATTCTGTCATAAACTCTGTTTTTGACTAGTTTACTTAAAATGAGCATAACTTGAGCTGTACAAATCCTTTGAGCATGAAACCAGTGGCATTACAAAGATAGCTCAATCAAGTTTAATACTAAAAATATTTAGAATTTTTGGATGTGTACATTGTTCCAGTAAATTCGTGATTGTGACTGTTTTGTTAAATACTCTATTTCTAATGCAGTGAATTTAACTGGTCATATCTTGAGCTACAAAAATTCGATTGACATGATCTATATCTTGTTAGAAAGATTGAGATGTGTATTATAACATATCCAAAATTCAGAATTTTTAAAATACTGATGAATTCCCAATTTTTAACTACACGATTACGGGTTTATGAAAAGGAAACTGTGGAAATGTTATTAACTTTGTGCTTAATGCTAAATTGATTATTTAACTTATTATGCTCAGTTTGTGTGTGATATTATTGATTAGCATAATGAATTGATGATCAATGAATAACCCCTATGGATCCAAAAGTGGATACCAAAAGTGCTTTGAATTATAGGATTACAACTACTTCAAGAATGTATTCAAGTGAAATAAGTCTATTCAACTTGAGACTTGAAAAGCATGAAAGTATCCAACATATAAGAAGGGATGAAAGCATGATAAAGTATGAGGATATTCATGATAATCTCAAGGAGTCACATTCTAAATTGAAAGAATTCAAATACGGTGACTTCTATCCCTCTTTGTGCTCTAAATGCTCTATAAATGATAATTAAGGAATTCTTCGAGATTAATTTTCTATGCTTACATATTCTATTGATTGTGTTATTCTAGCAATATGCCCTAAATGTTATTATATATGCTAGTAGGCACATATATTTATTACAATAGCATGATAATCTTTTTTGAGCTTGAGCTTTAAAGTATATCCTTGTTTTTACTTGGAGTTATACATGCACAAAAATGATTTCACTACTTTGTTATGTGCTTAAATGTATCACGTGCTTACTTGAAGATTAGGAATTTAAATATCTTCTTGTATTAATTGCTTGACATATGCAATACTCTTGAAACAAGAAAGATATGTGTAAAATGCTAATTCCATGATCTTTCAAGTATTGTTTTTTGAAAAGAAATTGTATCTTTTGGATTGGTATGTGATTATGTTTAAAATTGCTCATCTATAATAACATGACTTATATGATCATTACTTGCTTCAAAATGTCCCAATATATTTTGATGATGGCCATATATTTCTTGCTAATCTTGAATCATGCTTTGACTATGTTTAAATATATATTTTAAGATTCAAGAGCATATGTGCTTCATTTATGTTTGAATATATATTTGATAATATGATAAATGGCTTATGTTGTACATCAATCTAATTTATGCTTTGAGATGTGCTTAAATGATATTTGTTGCTAACATTTGATTTGAAAAGCTTTAAGAGTTAACTCTATAATTGGTAATCAAATATGGCAACCAAATATTGAAGTGTCAAGCTTATGTGGACAAAGAAAGAGATGAATGAAGAGCGCCAAAAGAGACTTTCTTCACTTGCTCACAAATGGAAAACTTAAAGGAAGAAAGCTCAAGTGCCTAGGATCACCATGAATAAGGAACATCACATCAAATTTGATCTCGATAAGTATCACTATCCCTAACTCTTATGGAATTCTATAGTATGGATGATATGATACTTGTTCCTTCCTTACATGAGAAATATGGTTAGCATGACAAAAATGTATAATTAGATCTTATATCTTGAATTTTGTCATTGCATAAACCTTTCTTGAATATATACGTATTTTTATTCCAATAACATATTTCATTAAGTTGGAACTTTAATCAATAATCATCTTGCTTCTAAGTGGTACAATTATTTTATGAAAATCTTTTTCAAGATGAGCTTTTGACTTGATTTTGAAGAAAAATCTCTTATGTCATTTGAGAGAAGTTTTTGAAAATCTTATACCCTTGAGAACTATTTCAAGATGTTGAAAGTATCTTTCACCTTGTTGTAATCTTGAAAGTTGGAAAAATATTTGGATACATGATATAAATGTAATAGTCTCTCTACTTGCTTTGAAAAGTGCTACCAAATATTGAGAGAAAATTTAAGGAAGTTCCAAACATCAATATTTTGAAATGATTTACAAATGTGAACATTTGAAAATCCAAAAGATGAGTCTTAGTCTTCAAAATTTCTATATTATTTCAAGGCTTTTAAACTAATGAGAAAAAGAGGAGAGATGTTTCAATATTCTTTTGATTACACTCAAGGGATATGCTTTCTTAAATGGAAAAAGTCTTTATCTTTCTTAAATTCCTTTTGAAATGAGAATTAAGTTTAAGAATGTTTATACTTAATGGATTAAGAGAAAGTACGTTTTGCCAAGCTCTTATTTATGATAATGTGCTTATATGGTTTTGGCAAACATACTTCATTTGATCTATTTCGTGTTTCAAAAAGAAAAAGTTTAATTTTTTTTTGTTTAAGAAAATTCTTATAACTTGTCATTATTAATTATTTGATTCAAGTGTCTTTCATATCATGCATAACAATTGATACATTTCTCTTAATACATGCATGTGTAATCATATTACTTATATTTTACTAAAATGCATGATTTGAGGGGGAGTCTAGCATTTATTTGTTATATCCATCACTTGACTTATAAAATAATTATGACAATGGAAGAGTCAATATTTTTGCTTTTAAAGAGACTTACTCTATTGTCCCTAGAATGGATGTTTATGATGGAGAATAGAGACTAACTCCAAAAGCTTACAAAGGAATGGAGAATAATAATATTGGAGATACTTCAAAAAAAAGGTTTAATTTGCAAAATACTCCATTAGTTAGCTAAGTCTCCTAATCTCTCTATTTGCTTGCATATGACATGATATTGCTATAAAAATTTGTGTAGATATGTCAAATGATTTATGCTATTAAAGTCACTTCCTTAATACATGTCTACAAATCTTATGCATGCTACTACCAAAGTCATGCTAGTCATAGGCTCACAATTTGCACATATTCTTGTACGCTAGCAAAAATCAGAGCAATCATTTGTCTTGATATCTCTTGCTTTATTGATTTTATTTCCTAGATATTTTGGCAATTTGGTTATATACTCGGATTATATGCCCATATCGGGTATCTTGACTTGTATGGATCATTTGTGTTGGATTTATGATATATTGAGCACTTGATAATTTAAATCAACTACTAAAGTATATTTGCACTTACTTGAATCATTTGGAAGCTCTATTATATGACTTGCCTATTTAATTACTTTTGATGTTGCCTAAGGGGGAGAATAAGTGCCAATTGAGAAAATATAATACAATTCTACCTAACATGTGGAGAAATTGTAAAAACAAAGATGAAAGAGGGAGAATGCACTAAAAAGGTAAAAATGATGTTTCTTGAACCTAGAATTCTCACACTTTTGTCTTTGAAACCATTCATGGATTAAGGGGGAGCTTTGAGAAATGGAATTTTATCGCTCACAAGTTTGAGTGCTTATCTTGGTTTATGCTTTTTGATGTTGCCAAAGGGGGAGAAAAATATGAAAATTGAGAAAATTATATTCTTCCACCATATACATATATCTTGGTTTGTAATGCTTAACTTGCATCATTACAATGTTTTGGAACCATTCATAAATTGAGGGGGAGTATGATATAAATTATTAGAATATTTGTGATACTAACCCTATCTCAATTTTAAGTTTGTCATCATCAAAAAGGGGGAGATTGTAGATACAAGGTATGTTTTGATGATAACAAAATGATAACAACAAAAAGAGAAGAGCTTTGGTCAAGAGCAAAAAGCATTAACCGTATGTGGATATTGAAGATGTATGATGTAGCCACACAAGAAGAGTAATGTTATATCAAAGTGGCAAAATCATTGGATTAAGAGCAACAAGGAATAATTAGAAGAGCAACACCAAGATCAAAGATAACTAACCATGATGAAAAATGATCAAAACCAACAAAGTGTCAAGCATTGTCATATCCAACAAGTCAAAGCATCAAGTTCAAGAAAAGATCCAAGACACAAGACATAAAGCTAAGTCTAAAATCATATTTGGAATATATCTTTAGGACTTAGAATATATGTGAGGGTATATGGTAGATTGCATTGCATGAGCTCAAAGTTTTTCTCAAGGTAAACGTGTTTTTTCAAATTGCATAATCATAATCTTTATATACTTGAAATAAATTTGAAAAATCCAAGGAAAAGATCTTTGACATATTTTACAACTTCAAAACATATTTATCAAGTCAAGATCTTTCACAAAAATTGGTTGGAAGCAAGCTAGAACACATTTGAACCTAAAATTTGTTGATTAATTTTGCTGCTGCCTTCCATACAATTTTTCGTATCTACGACGATGGATTTGGATCTTGTGGTCTTCATAAAAGTTGTAGATCTCTCTTTTATCTTTCCAACAAGACCAAGATCACATCAATCCTACAAGTATAACTCAAATTATAGCCAAAATACGAAACAGTGTTCTTGCTGTCAAGTTGTGAATCAATTACCACTGCGACAGATCTCAACGGCTATAAAACGGCTAATTTTTCAAATGAGATCCCAACGGCTATAAAACGGCTAGTTTTTCAAATGAGATCCCAACGGCTATAACGGCTAGTTTTCCAACGGCTAGTTTTCCAACGGCTAGTTTTCCAACGGCTAGTTTTCCAACGGCTATAAACGGCTAGTTTTTAGAAACACTATATATGCATTCCCAATGACTCAAAAACATAAGAGCATTATTTCTACACACATTAAGCATACTTTGAGAGCTTCTACACTATCACTTGCATATTCTTTCATATATTTCAAAGATCAAATATATTTGAGCTCATATCTTGAAAATTCATATACCCATAGTGCTTTAAGTTGTATATCCACACTTTGAGAGTGTATATTCATTTCCAAATATTTCTCTTCTTGTATTCTTGAGTCGAAAGGGTTGTGAGACCCATTGTTTGAAAGGTCACCAAATTCCTAAGTAAATTTGGAGTGAAAAATTGTAAAGCATCAAGAGGCCGAAGTCTTGAAAGGTATCCAAGAACCCGAAGTCTTGGAAGATTGTAAAGGTTTGTCAAGCACCCGTGAAGCTTGACCATTAGTGAAAGAGTTGATCGAGCGGCTTCAGTCTGGACGTAGGTCACAAGTGGTGGTGACCGAACCAGGATATATAGTGTTTGCAATTCTCTAAACTCTAAACTCTTTATTTCTAGCACTTTAATTGTTTCTTTGATATCTTGTATGTGCTAGTATAAGTTCTACAATTGTGATACATTATATGCTATGGATTGTTTGAATGCATTGATTAGCTTTTTATATGTCAAAGTGTGCTTGAAATGATTATTTAAAAACTAGAAGGGGGCTTTTGCGAAAATCTTGTAATACTCAATTCACCTCCCCTCTTGAGTATGGAAGCCACATTCCTAACAAAAATGACGTCATTTTGAGGCGGAAATCAAGGTATTTTTATCATTATAATTTATTTCAGGATTATAATAATCTTTTTCATTATATTTTTTTAATTTTTTAACCCAAAATGATGTCGTTTTGGGAGCGAATGTAGATAACTTATATTTTTTTTATTAACTTTAGAAACATCAAAGCCATATATATATATATATATATATGAGGTAGGATCATTTGACACTGGTGTCAAAGGATCCTACCTCATATAGAGGCTCTCAGATGGGGTGTCAAATTTCAAATTTGACACCTCATATGAGAGCTGTTAGATCAAAAAAGATCAACGATTCTGATTTGTAAGCATGTGACACCGTTGATTTTTTTTATCTAGCGGCTTTCAGATGGGGTGTCAAATTTGAAATTTGACACCACATCGGAGAGCTGTTAGATAAAAAAAGATCAACGATTCTGATTTGTAAGCATGTGACACCGTTGATTTTTTTATCTAGCGACTCTTAGATGGGGTGTCAAATTTCAAATTTGACACCGGTGTCAAATTTGACACCTCATCTGAGAGCCGTAAAATAAAAAAAGATCAACGATTCTGATTTGTAAGCATGTAACATCGTTATTTTTTTTATCTAGCGGCTGTCAGATGAGGTGTCAAAATCTAAATTTGATACAGGTGTCAAAGGATCCTACCTCTCTCTCTCTATATATATATACATCAACATCAACATCAACATCACCTTTATCCCAAATTAATTGGGGTCGGTGGAAGATGAGCCCATATGAAAGATATAAAATTGTAGAAAAAATAAAATAAAAATAATATATATATATATATATATATATATATATATATATATATAAAAGTGAAAAAGGAAGGGACAAGAAGAAGTGGGGGAAATGAAGGGGAAAAGGACTAAAAAGGGACCATCTGGAACATAGGAATAACCACGGGTCTAACCCTCCACCATACTTATAGCTTTTCTCCATTCCGTTCTAAGACATACCGTCCGCCAATCTATATCTCACTCCATTAAATCTTATTTTACTACCTTCCCACAAGTAAGTTTCGGCTGACCTCTGCCTCTTTTGTGTTGAGCTCTTGGTAACAAACTTCTGTTCTTACAGGAGCATCCAGGGGTCTTCTCATCACGTGCCCAAATCACCTCAATCTTTGTTCTCTCATCTTCTCGACAACCGGTACTACTCCGACCTTTCGTCGAATATCTTCATTTCTTATCTTATCCATCTTTGTGTAACCACACATCCACCTTAACATCCTCATCTCTGCTACTCCCATCTTATGCTCATGTTGCCTATGTGCTGCCAGCATTTCGCTTCATATAGCATTGCTAGTCTTACTGCCGTTTTATAGAATTTTCCTTTTAACTTAAGGGGGATTTTACGGTCACACAAAAAATCCAGATGCACTGTGCCATTTCATCCACCCTGCTCTGATTCTATGATTTACATCCTCATCAATCTCTCCACCTTTTTGTAAAATGGAGCCTAAGTATTTAAAAGCATCTTTTTTGGGTACCTCTTGACCAATTAAATGCACGGGATCTTGGTCCCCATCTCGTACCAGAGAAAACCCACACTTCAGATACTCAGTCTTACTTCGACTTAATGTGAATCCTTTGGATTCCAATGTGCTTCTCCATAATTCAAGTTTTCTATTAACACCCTCCTTGCTCTCATCAATAAGCACAATATCGTCTGCAAAAAGCATACACCATGGCACTTCCTCTTGAATATCTTTTGTTAGTTCATCCATAACTAAGGCAAAAAGATAAGGACTTAGAGCCGACCCTTGGTGTACACCAACCGTGATAGGAAAATAACTTGATGTTCCGTTACAAGCTTTTACACATGTAGTAGCCCCATCATACATATCCTGGATTGCCTTTACATACTTTGATGGAACCTTTTTCTTCTCCAGAACCCACCATAAAACTTTCCTTGGAACCCTATCGTATGCTTTCTCAAGGTCTATGAACACCATATGCAAATCCTTCTTCTTTTCTTGGTATCTTTCCATAAGTTGTCGCATCAAGAAAATGGCTTCCATGGTACATCTTCGTGGCATAAATCCAAATTGATTTACAGAAACCTTGGTATCTCTCCTCAAGCGATGTTCAATAACCCTCTCCCACAACTTCATAGTATGGCTCATTAGCTTAATGCCTCTATAGTTTGAACAATTCTGTATATCTCCCTTGTTTATGTAGATAGGCACAATCATACTTTTCCTTCAAGCATCAGACATCTTATTTGTCTGGAGAATCTTATTAAAAAGACTGGTCAACCATTTTATTGCCACATCCCATAGGCCTCTCCACACTTCAATAGGGATACCATCAGGCCCCAAGGATTTATTAGTCTTCATCCTCTTTAAAGCCTCCTTAACTTCATGTTTATTAATTCTGCGTACAAATCTTCTATTCATATTATCATATGCGTCCTCCAAGTCCACCTCGCTTGTATCTCCATCCCCATTAAACAGCTTGTTAAAGTAGTTCAACCATCTTTCATTTACATCTTCATCTCTCATCAGAAGTTTTTGATTTTCATCCTTGATGCATCTAACTTGGGTGAGGTCTTTACCCTTCTTATCCCTTATCTTTGCAAGTTTATAAATACCTCTTTCACCATCCTTGCTCCCAAAATTTTTATACAACTCGTCGAAAACCTTGCCTCTAGCCTCTCGCGCTGCTTTCTTTGCATTTTTTCTCGCCAATCTAAACTTTTGCAAGTTCTCTTCACTGAGACTTTTATGCAAAGATCTAAAGCACTCCTTCTTATGTTTAATTGCCTCTTGCACCTTTCCATTCCACCACCATGTTTCCTTTGTATAAAATCCATTTCCTTTACTTTCTCCCAACACCCTCCTTCCCAAATTTTGAATAAACTTAACCATCTTATTCCATTTTGCATTTACTTCTTCATCAAACTCCCAAGATCCATCGTGCAACATTCTTTCATTGAACTCTCTCTTTTCCCTCCTTAAGCTTCCACCACCTTATCCTTGGGTTCTGAGCCCTCTTCTTCATTGTAAGTACTTTGTTGAACCGAACATCCAAGACTACCAGCTTATGTTGCGTAGCGACACACTCTCCAGGGTAGACCTTACAGTCGACACAAGAAGTTCTATCTTCTCTTCTAGCCTGAAAGAAATCAATATGACTACGATTTTGGCCACTATGATATATATATATATATATATATATATATATATATATATGGAGAGAGATAATTTGACTCCAGAGTAAGACATATAAGTCTTACTCTCCATCCTAGAAGTTGATTTCCATTCATCCAACGCTTATAGTTTATGAAGTTATATTAATTAATTAATTATTAATTACACCATAAATGACAACCGTTGATTTTCGTCCATAAACGGCTGAGATGTGGAGTAAGACTTAAAAATCTTAATCTGTAATCAAAAGAACCCTCCCATATATATATTTCAAGCTGCTATTTTGCGGTCTGCGGTACATGTTTCTTGTCTGCAACTTAATATGCCATAATGGAATTTGTGTTAATAAAAACAAACTCAACTTAATATTGAAATTCGTTGCTGAATATGCTAATATCTTAAGAATTTTGTCTGACGTTTCAAGAATTAATGGACTAATGTTAAATAAGTAAAAATTTATAGAGACCAAAATCAATATTTCAAGGATTTAATGTTGGGTTTTAAAAATTTATATACTAATATGAAATAAATAAAAAATTTCTAGGTCCAAACTCCAGAGTGTGGTTTAGCCTAACAAGAAAATGCGTACATCTAAAAGAAGTTAAGACGTACAAGGTACAAGTAAGATGGAAGTTGTGGAAAGTGAACTATTAAATAGGGAATAACAAAAAGATTTCGCGTATAAATTAGAAACGTGAGCATAATGTTTGAATTTTCATCTAAGCATATATATATATATATATATATATATATATTTTGGAGATACACATCTAAGCATATTGAATACTGAGTTTAGTATTAATTTTGTAAAAATCGATGAATATTTGCTTAAGTTATCATCAATACCGAAAATAGGAATTTTTTTTTTTTTTTAAGTTTTCTCATTACAATGCAATTTTTCTATGTTTAAAACAAATCTTTTTAAGGTTTGCTAATTCTCATCGGCATTGATGAATAAAACTTTATAAAATTGTTTATCTTTTTAAATTATATAATTTATATTACTTCTCTCTCACAACGAGGTGAGACCCATACTTTTATTTTTTTTTGTCAATTCTCTCATTCTTTATCTATCTTTTTCTCTCTTTTAAATGACACAACTTTATATCTTTAAAACGACACTCACTTCTCCCATAAAACATGTATATTTTAAGGGAGAAGAGATATTCTTACTATCAAAATCTTCTATTATCATCTCACTATCTATCTAATCACCATTGGATCAACATTTTCTCTTTTTTCAAAAACTTTTTAACATTCTCTCTATTTGATTCAATGATGATTAGATAAATAGTAAATTGATAGTAGAAAAGTTTGATAGTAAGAATATCCTCCCTCATTTCAAGGGAGTAAATAACACATACATCATACACGTACAACTTGAGTTTAATATGTTTGTTTAAAGTTTAAATGAAAAAGGTATCGTGCGTTGTGATCTGTCAGATTATGATTGAGAAGGAGTAAAGTTGTGGGACCCAAGACACCAACAACTACTGACTAGGTTGCCTCGGAACAAGTGGCAGGAACAAACTATAAAATTGATTGAAAATATCTGAAATATAACCTAAATCGAAACAAAATAACGACAGTTATATTATATAAGATTTATATTTAATTTAATATTAAAATTGAAAAGAGACGAAGGTAGCAACAGTCACGCTGGCGGTGAAGAACATTTCTGCGGCGGAGGAGGAGGAGGAGCAGCTTCCGCTGCTGCTTTCCGATGCTGAGAATGACGCAAATGTTCAAATCCCAGACACCGCACATCAGATTAGCACTGGTACCTTATTTCTTTAACTTTATAAATGAAGTTTCATTGATTAGGAAATTTAATTATTTTCTGGATTTTCTTCCTTGATTTACTGTTTTTTTTTTTTTTTGGTTATTATTATTAATTTATCAAAATGAAAAATTATTTGGTGCAGATTCATGGTTTCAAGTAGGGTTTGTGCTGACCACAGGAATCAACAGCGCTTATGTGCTTGGATATTCGGGGACAATAATGGTTCCACTGGGTTGGATAGGGGGTGTAGTTGGTTTAATTCTTGCCACAGCAATATCCCTCTATGCAAATTCTCTTATTGCTATGCTCCATGAATTTGGAGGAACAAGGCATATTCGATACAGAGATCTTGCTGGATATATATATGGTATGCTATGCTATGCCTTACTCAAATTAAGAGATAATAACACAAACTGAACCCCATCAACAATTTGCTACTAGCAACTTATTAGTTTCTCATGCCATTCTCATTTCAGGTAGAAAAGCATATTCCCTCACATGGGCTTTGCAGTATGTCAATCTTTTCATGATAAATGCTGGCTACATCATTTTAGCTGGTTCGGCTCTCAAGGTAATAATACTAATTAATGAAGGGCCAGCTTAATGAAGAGCCAGCTTGGCTCAGTGGTAAGCATGCTTACCGTGATGTCCAAGGTCCCGGCTTCGACTCGGCCGCTCCGCAAAAGCGGGGGTAAGGCTTGACTCGTATGTCCTTCCCCAAACACTCACGAGTGGGTATTGAACTGGATCGGCTCTCTTTTAATCCACCGAGTATATCTTACTTCATACATCTTCTGTTAATTATGTTTTTTGCTTTGTGCAAGTCATGATGAAACTGTTTATGTTCTGTCAATTAGCTGCTTTAAGATTTTTCTTGAATCTTGTTTGTTCATTGTCGTGCAGGCAGTTTATGTTCTGTTTAGGGATGACGGTCTGATGAAGCTTCCATATTTTATTGCCATAGCTGGATTTGTGTGTGCAATGTTTGCTATTTGTATTCCCCATCTTTCGGCTCTTGGAATTTGGCTGGGATTTTCAACAGTCTTCAGCCTAGTATATATCGTTATAGCATTCGTACTGTCACTTAAAGATGGTAATGTCTCATGTCTGTTATGTTTTTGTGTGTGTGTGTGTGTACCTGAGTACTTTTGTCATACAATGGCTTGCTCTTGATTCTACACCGCTAGTTCTTTAAATCAATTTCCCTTATTCATCCACTTTTTCGCCAGGGGTGTTAACAATTTCTATCAAGAAGTCGGATGCTTGGTTTTCTTTTCTCCATTGCCCCTGTAATTGTTCATGTTCATGTTATTAGCAATGATAAAAATCTTTTATCTGAAGTAAGGATATCTAGTGTTCTAGCATACAACATTTGAAATTCCTGTTCAAATCTTACGAGTTAATTCTTTGAGTTTCTGCGTCCTGCCATCTCTAATCTGATTATCTTTTCACTTTCTTTTTCATTCCTTTTTTCTGCTTAACGACGAACGTAATGTCACTCATTTGTGATTTTGGTCTTCTGCTGGTATTATGTGGACGGTCATTTATTTTATTGATAAAGGATATAAATAGACCTTTAAATGCCATTCTTGTATTGTATTTCAGCTGATGTATTGTATATGCTTTGACAATAATTTTTTTTTTGTTGTTGAGGAATTTGCATCCCTCATTGTTAATTTACCTTTATATATTCACCAGTTGCTATGTCTCAATGCAAGTGATAAAGAATTTTCGGAGAACTAGCAAATGAATATCAGTTTTTTCTTAGTAGTTTATAAACAATAGCTAAACTACTCATTTATTTATGAATATACTAGAATACAGTTCGAGTCATATTACAGAATGTTCAGCATAAAGTGATAATTAGCATCTAGTTTTTCTTTCCCCCATTTCTCTCTACCTTGTTTTGAAGACTCTAATTGGGCTGTGAGCATTCTCCTGACTTTTCTACATGGGTGACTACAGTAATTGAGAATAACAACAATTGCTTTTATGTGCTAAATTTTTTGAGTTATTTTAGTTGGTTTCACCAGATAATTTCAATGTGAATTTGCAAACTAACCCCCAGTGAATCATTAGGAATAAAATCACCAGCTCGAGATTATAGTATTCCAGGGACATCAATAAGTAAAATATTTACAACGATTGGGGCATCTGCTAATCTTGTGTTCGCATATAATACAGGAATGCTTCCTGAGATACAGGTAAGATGCAAGCTTAGTTATTCGTTTCTTGAGTTTTATGTGTATTCATAACACTTTTTCATATCTCCATGTGGTCTGGAAAGTGAGTTTTATTTGGTTGTAACCCCAACAGGCAACGATCAGGCAGCCAGTTGTCAAGAACATGATGAAAGCTCTATACTTTCAGTTTACCATTGGAGTTCTGCCATTATATCTGCTTACATTTACAGGATACTGGGCTTATGGATCTTCTACAGCAACCTATTTGATGAATAATGTCAATGGTCCAGTCTGGGCGAAGGCCATGGCCAATATTGCAGCTTTTCTTCAATCTGTCATTGCATTGCATGTATGAGTCTCCTATGCTCTACTGGATTTTTGCTGCTTCTAAATGTTTTACTTAAAATGTTCAACTCGCCTAATAACTTCTGTTCTGCTTCTGGTAGATATTTGCAAGTCCAATGTATGAGTATTTGGACACCAAACATGGGATCAAAGGGAGCCCACTGGCTTTTAAGAACTTGTCTTTTCGAATTTTGGTAAGAGGTGGCTACCTGACTTTAAATACATTTGTATCGGCTCTACTGCCATTCCTTGGAGATTTCATGAGCCTCACAGGAGCGATCAGCACATTTCCCCTTACATTTATTCTTGCAAACCATATGTACCTAGTCGCAAATAAGAACAAACTAAAATCCATGCAAAAGCTTTGGCACTGGCTCAACATTTGTTTCTTTGGCATTATGTCTCTTGTCGCAACTATCGCAGCCCTGCGGCTTATTGCTTTAGACTCCAAAACGTACCACGTTTTTTCGGATTTATGATTAAATTCATCATATTCTTTCAGCAATTCTAATGCTGATGTTTTGTGCTTCAGATATACTTTCATCAATGAAAAAAAAAATAGAGTTGCTCATATATCATATTGTTTACATTTGTATTTTGTTAAATACAACTTGCACTCGCACTAAATATCGATGATTCCTAGTAGTGAACACATATTTTGGCTCTTATAAGCCATTACGCTAATTATGAATGGAAAGATTCTAGAATGGAAAGACTAATTATGAATTGATGGACTTTCGTATAAGCCATTACGCTATAAATTATAAAATTTCGTTAGTGTTATTGGAGCAGCATTAGTTCGGACACATTACCAATCAAGCAAGAAGAAATTAAAAACAAATTGAGAATTTACGTAAAGAAAATTGGCAGATGATAACTAATTCTTCAAAAATAAATTCAACACCCACCCAACTAATGAAACAATCCCAATGATCTCAATTTCTGACTATTTATGTCACGATGGCAAACGCGATTTTACGACAACAAATAACATCTATGGATCAATATCCAAAAAAGACAAATACTTTTAATGGATATTTCTACAATAAAATTTGTCAAATTTTCCACCTAACAAGTTGAAATCATCTGTCGAAAACTCCTGAACCTGCAATCATTAAGAAACTGAAAGTGTCAAAAGTCATGTTACGTTCATTATACCGCAGCTTGATCCCTTAATAAGAAAATAAACAACCATATTGTTTAATCTTCATAAGAGAAAGGAAGTGGGAGAAAAAGATGCTTAACTAGATGTTAAGGACTTAAGATTTGCCGGTGTCCCGAGTTGCTTGTTGGTTTAGAGAATTTCTTTTATCATACAACAACTTGGTTCGATACCAGCGAAAAGAAAAAGGACTTAAAGATTTGCTGACCATGCTAGCTTTTGATTATTGACTTCGCTGTTTACCTACTAGGTAAGTTTAAAATTACCGATTTTGGTTGAATCCAACGCAAATAAATGGCATAATTTCAAAAACAGCCACAGTTCAGCAGTTATTTGATGTTGGTGTTCAACATGGATGGCACAAAAACTACTGATGACTCAAGTAGTGAACTAAAATCAGAATCTAATGAACTAGATTCAGTTCGTGCACAATTTGTACATATGCTAGACTGAAATATCCATCAGAATGCTTCAAACATCACTTTCAGAAAATTACAGCTTTCATCTGAAAAGTCAACATATAATTCATTTTTATGTATTTTTTTCATTAGTGAAACATAAGAAAAGCTCAAGGTACTCCCATAATAACAGATATTTATTATGATTAAATTAAAAATTAGCATCTAATTTTATTTTTATACACTACATACACAAAATTAACAAAATGTTTAAACCAGACATATGTATTGACATCGCACCTTGCGAGGCATCATCCAGAAACCAACTTTACGATAATGAAGATGGAGTTGAGAAGTATGAGAGGAACTCTTAGGTACTGAGTCGCATAAATGAAACCTATAAGCTGGCCTTTGAAAGATTTTGTCCTGCCGCCCGAAAAATCTGATAAGCCCCATCCTCTAGGTACAAGAAAGCGGTCCTCATTTAGTATTGCTAGTGCATTTGCAAGAAGCAGGAACCCCTCAAGTAATGTCCACAAACCCATTTCCCTGCATTGCAGAGAAATCCAACCCAACTTACAAATAAATTCAAGTCATTTGCAGTGCACTAGCTCTTTCATATGTAGTTCAACTATTAACAGAAGTAGCCAATAACAAATAACTAAGACAAATCATATGAAGCTTCCTCTAGAAAGGCTGGTTTTGATCACCCCTCAAGCTCCTCCACATGAACCATCTCAGTATAGATAACTTCGAAAAAAAAGGGAGGCTTAATTTCAATTCATCAAATCATATACGGTATCCTTAATATTCTTTAAATTAAAAATTAATAATGAATTATTAAAGACTACTTGATTCTTTCAAATCACTGAAAAACTATGCACTGGCAACTAAGAATAAAGATCAAGTTCATTCTAAAGCATGGACTAAGGCATATAGCTGCCAGAAGTATCATATGAATCATATATTAGCTACTCTGACACCAGTAATTCCTTCCGTTGACTTGTCTTTATTAACTTAAAAAGGCCAATGGCCATTGATGCAGCTGATGTTTGGAGGACATAGGAATCATTAATTATAACCATGAAATCAGCTAGCAGCATTATATAAGTAAGTGTCTCACATAACCAAATCCTAGCCTCTCTGACACCAGTTATCTTCATATTGCCTAATCTTTGGTAAAATAATGCGGTCATAGATGCTGATGAAAAACTAATCATAACCATCAAGTTGACATGCGGCATGTTGTCCATGAACCTGATCCAGTAGATTACACTATATGTTGAATTGGATTTAAAAAGACAATGGGGATGGATGCTTCAATTGCCAGAAAAGTGACAGCTTCCTACGAATAGGGTTGATCAATTTCCCTAAGCTAAAGGCTGAAAATATTCAAAATTCCACTAACAATCATTTAGAGGACCTCAAGATCATTCCATAAAATTGTAACATTTTATAAATAAACTCTAAGTCTCAAGTTGAAGAACTTCTAATTCAATTTTAAGTACAGTATACCAAAATGTAACGGTACTTCTCTTTTGCAACCTTCTTTTTTGTCTATAGTTTTTGTGCAAAGTACATACTTTAAACACATTGAAATAATTGGAAGGCCCAGGTGAAAACATTTTAAGCCATAGATCAGAATTCACGACAATGAAGGAACTCGGATCAAATAACAGACACATAAAACTAAACTTAACAAGCTTCATCCAAACGTTACAAAACAAAGACTGAGAAACAGCGCGAAGTCCTAGATCTGCCAACAAATTCAAACACCAGAAGTGCATATGACCAAAATGCTGTGATTTTTAAACGGAACGAACTAAAAGACAACCTAAAACTTCGATTGAAAACAAGGGCAGAAAGCTGAAGAACAAGAAAAAATATATACATAGAAAAAACAATTCAGAAAAAAATAAAAAAGAAAAATAGGAAGAAGCGAATATTGAGGAAGGGAGAACGTGGAGGAGATAACCTGATTCCAGATGGAGCAAGAATGCAACGGTGGATGGCGGTGGCGGTGGCGGTGGCGGGTTCGGTGTCGCCGTGGAAGGTGAATCAGAGAAGACAACAAATGGCAACAGAACAGAGAGGACAGAATAGAGCCCAATCTCACCAAAGCGAACCGTTTTCTGCCAATTGCTTCGCATTCACTTTATTTTATTTTTTTCTTCCCTGACCGTTATGATTTTTTTATAATTTTATTTATTATACTCATAAAAATGTATAGGCACACATAAAAAGAAGAGAGATATTTACCAAAAAAAATGAGATCACCACATATATTTTTATGTAAATAGGATAAATACCTTTACAACATGAGAAATAATAATATTTTTGGGAAAAAGTATTTCTCCATTCACTCGAAATAAAATTATCTCTAGTGAACTCAAAATGATGTCGTTTTGGAATTATAAGATTAAAAAATTATAATGATAAAGACTGATATAACCTTGTATATATTAGAATTAAAAAATACCTTGATTATTGTCCCAAAACGATGTCATTTTACTCTCACCGGAAATAACTTATTTCTATTGGTCGGAGAAATCCTTTACCCATATTTTTTTATAGGTTATCATGCCTATTTTTTTATGCCTACCTATCCCTCTCCAACATCTTTTATCATAATGTCAATTGATCTTCATCTTATTTTTTTTCTCATCTTGAGATTATAATATAACGATATTGAAAACGAGTAACTGAAGTAGGCATAAAAAAAGAGAGTAGATATAATATCTAATTCCTAATTTTGTGTGTGTAACTAGTTAAATATTATTTTCATTTTGTATGATGTTTTTAAAATAACTCAAGTTTTACACTTATGTAAATAAATTATGGGATTAATGTTTCTCTTGTTATTAGCGCTTACATACACATAAAAGTGTATGAGCCCTATGTGGGGTCATATGAAGAGAGAGAAAGAAAATATGGCCCTCACATACTTTTATGTGTGTGTAGGAAATAAATTATCTTCTATTACATGAGAAATATTTAACCCTTAAATTATATATGAATTATATATATGTACACACACCCGCCATATATGGGACAGTTTCGGATGTGGGGGATGCCTCATGATGTGTCATTATATACAGGATTATATGCCGTTGTATATGGGATTACATGCCGTTAAATACGGATATGATATATGGATTTTTCAAGTGTATGATCATTGGGAACCTATACCTTTGGACTATCGTATATGAACCTTCGTTGAGGACTTATGCTCTTGGAAGGGTATAAGGTGGATTTTCTTTGGGTACCTATGCTCTTGGAAATCTAATGTATGATATGAACTATATAATGTTTTTTATGTTATGCTATTTGATCTTTCAAGCAAGAAGTGAACTCTTGAGTGGATAACTACTCTAAAAACTCAGGGTTTATTGAGACGTGTCATCTCACCTGGGACATATATTTCATGTAGTTCAGCCGTAGGAGAGCGGCCATAGCAAAAGGTGCGTGTAAAGAGGAGGTTCACCGACTAATGCTGATATGATGATGTTTATATGAAAGCTTTGACAGACTATGTTGCATGATTATGTATCATTTAGTATGGCCTTATGTATGTTGATAAAAACTTAAGTTATTTTTAGGAAGGCCTATATATGTATGTGGCTTGTATTGTATTGCCATCAGCAGTGGTATAGCCACGTTATAGCTACATTCATCTTTAGCCTCACAATTGAGATTGTGCACAAAAATGCAATACGTTTTTTCTGAATCACCAAACAAAATCAGCTGACTTACAAGATTTAATTAATTTCGTGTTTATTTCTAAAGCCGACATTCATTTACAAGGCTAATGTAACATTCAAAGTACACTTAAAAAAATTACATTACAAAACAGAATATGACTAATGATACTATAGTTAATGTCAGAACTACCAACTAGCCTGTTCTATCTACTCTAATATACAAATCGAAATAGTTGAGCAACTGGCTTCTGCAGCTCAAAGAACCAAATCGCTCATCATATATATTTACAAACATCCGAAGCTGATGTATTTCATCTAATGGCTCAAAACCATATATAGGCCAAGTCTTGAGTCATAACTTATTTCCATCATCATTGTGTCTCATGACTTCTCACAAATGCAACCTGGGAAAGGGTTTGCATAGAAGTTCTCTTCGCCTTTTGGGTGGCGTTGAATTTTTCTAAGATGAGGAGCTCCAATATTGTTTGCATGTATGCTCTTAACCCTGGATGAGAAATCGTCCCAAGAAATCAAACCATTGTCCAACTGATCAATCAGCCTCACGAACCTTTTCCTGCAGAACATTAAGGTTCATTAGAAAGAAACGAATTGGATTAATGTTAATTATATGCTAGTTGTCTACTAACATATATATATATATAGATCCTGAAATGTTGTTTAATAGAATCAATACTTGTCCGGGCTAATGGTTTTACGAAACCCTTCAAATGTTCGATGACCCCGGGCTACTTTGGCCATATTCCCATCATAGCTGTAAACAAAAACATCACTTTCTAATGTTATGATGTAATCCAAAGCAGCAAGTTGATTGTCATGGCCCTCAAAGGGTTGAAGTTCTTCTTCTGTGGCTAAAGTGGAGTGTGAGAGAACATTGGGATACTTGTTTTGGAGGGGTTTCATTCCATCTAAGCCATAAATCTTGCCAGCAGCTATATAAATTTTTGTGTCAAGAGGATAGCCAAGTGCTTCAAGGAAAACAGCAACCTCTCTTGGAGTCATGGGGCAGTTACCCCTTAGTCGCTTTGATTTGCTATCAATCTCTTTCTCCTTCCAGTGTTTCACTTGATATCTCATCGTTTTAAGCTCCTGGGCTTCTGCTTTTGTCAGGTTGTGGCTGCAGCCAGTGAAAGCAAGCATGTCCTTTTCATATCTGCAATATGGTCATTTGCTTGTGTGAGAAAGGTCAAAATTCATAACAACATGTGTTTCACCAAACAATGGTAGCTCAGTTGGCGTCAGAAAACTGAACAGAATGGGGTGAGAGTATGTGTTTGATCCTATCTTCTTTTTGAGGGGTTTAAAACCTTAATCCCGAGACTCGCCCCGTATCGGACTAATAGTAAGCGATTAACCGATTGAAATATCTCAAAAAAACAAACAACAACATTTGTTTGGAATCCAAGTGTAACTAATAAAGCCTCACTCTGAAATGTCTAAGTGAAAACTAGACTCATAAACTCAATCTCTTAAAGTTTTAGGGTGAGATAACGTGAAGATATAATATGTAATTATATTTTAATTAACTTGGTAAACCATATCACATAAGTTACCTTAAATGGAGAGCTATGTAAGGGGTGCTGTTGTTTCTAAGTCTATTTACCAACTTCATTCCAAGCTCTTCCACTGGGACTGCAAATCTAAGACCCTCATACATGGCACGGCAACGTACTCTCTGAATTGAAGTAGCTAGACCATTATTGACTAGGCGAGAATCAGTTTTGATAAATTTGATCACTTTGTGTTTCCTCAATAATTGCAACATCTCCCCACTGTAATAACTGGCCTACATGTTTCAAAGCCATCACAAAAATATTTAGATTCAAAACTAAAATAGCTACTTTGTGAGTGTGGTAGAACTTTCTATGTAGATAATGTGTAATATTGCCTTGGACCAAGAAACCGGAGCCTTCAAAACTGGCTTAATTGCTGCGAATTGGGGTGGTAGAGACTCCACTATTTGAACGTCATCATTTAAAACTTCAACGAAGTTCTTCCAGTTAAAAATTTGTTTAAAATCACTGAGACAAATAAAATTTAGAACAGTACAAAATCAGGTAGGCATAATTTTTTGACTGGAAACTCAAGTAGATTAGAATCCATACCTGGGATCTGTCCAAAAGGAACCATGATCTAGTGTAGGTAAAACCAGAGTAGCTTGCATAATTTTCGCAATAGCAACCATGTCACTTATCTGCAATTTGATGGAAAATATTATTATATCTCACAAGATTGAAGGAAACAAGACATTTGAAAAATAAATAAAATGGAGTAAAATTGTGAATGAATTTTGATTGCGTACTCCGATTTTCATTTGATTTAATCCTCCATTGGCGTGAACCAAAATGTAGCCATTTGTGGTGTTTCCTTTCCCTGTAGAATAGAAATCTTTCCTAGTTACAAAGATTGCAGAGTGAGAATCACTTATACTGAATTTTACTCAAATCTTGAACAATAAAGAGCTTTGGACGAACTTGTATCATCACTCTTCTCTCGACTCATGCATTTGTTGTACTTGTCATTGTTGGGATGCTTCCATATTTCGAGAGTCTAACTAACAGATATCAGAGGAAAACTAGCATCACAATCTTAATGAAACAACAAATGATATTAATATTGATTATATTGTGAACAACAAAATATGAAGCTGACACACCAAATTAAGTACTAAACCACCTCCAACTTTTTATTGGTAATAATAACACTATATACTAATCCAAATCCGGAACAATTAGATATTTTTATTTCGGTATATATGATAATCTTACATAACAAGGTCGGTTGATAGAGCAAACAAACTTATTTTCTGTCACAAATTTCAACCCATTTTTTGGAAGGCAACAAAAGGTGAAAATACAATTTTGATATTTTTTTATGTTGAGAAAAGATGAGAAAAAGAAATCAATGGAAAAAGAATAAAAATATATCATATAAGATATAATAGAAGGTTAATTAATGATTTTTCTTCGGATGAAAGCTCATGTAAGAACTTTTCTTCTATCTGCTGCTCTTCGGTCCGAACAAAATCTTAATATTTACTAATAGTAAGTAACCATGTTAAATAAAATATAGATTCCTTTTTCTTATGCTACTGAAATTCCTGCAACCGTTTTTTAATTATATATTTTCAAAAGTACATAGTTATAATATTAAAGTTATTTTTTTTAATTATGTACTCTCGGGAGAATATAGTTAAAAAACTGTTGCTGATTTTCTTTTAATTATATATTTCCGGGAATACATAATTAAAAAACGGTAGTACATAATTAAAAAATGATCGTAGGAAGTCCGAGAGTACATAATTAAAAAACATATTTCCCTAAAATATATACATCTCACTTATGCTAGATATATGGTAAGCACAAGATTAGTAGAATAAATTAAAGTTAATTGCATAATTTTTAAGGGAAAAAATGTAACTCATGTTAGTTGGCCCAGGCAGTAAAAGTCCTTTGCAAGTGGATGTAAGAAAGATCATGTCTCATATTTACCTTTCTCCCTTTCCTAGTTGTATATAATTGGGTGTTTTCAGATGAATCATAAAGTTTATGAAAAATATATTAAGGTATAGTAATGATATAAAATATCTAGCAATTAACAAACATTTATATACCGGCAACTTGTTTGTTGGTGAAGGTACCTCTTCCACCACGTTTGAATGTATTTCAGGATTCAAGGACAACTGATCAGAAAACATATTAAACAACACAAACTTGGTAAGGACACACATAAAAACCAAAACCATTAAGCCCCAGAACATAAAACGTCCTCGTTTGATCCTGAACAGCTTCTGCCAATGTCTTATTTTACGTCGCACAGGGGACACAAGTCTCATGCAATTTGACATTAATCCATAACGTTCTTCTGTTCCATCTAAAAGGCCCTTCCTTGCCATGAAAACGGTGCACGGGATAAAGGGCCACCCTTGGAAGAGATAATGAATAAAGGGAGAGTGAGAGAGAGACAATGAGAAACAACATGCATGCATGCATAGGTTGATGGTTGGAGTTTTGGGAGGGACTTTGGTTTCTTCTTTTGTCTTTGGTGAGGCTTTTGTTTAGTTAATTAAATGGTTAGTCTCTATGTCATGAGAGCGGAATATGAGGCGATACACTCTCTCTGTTTCAGATGTTTTTAGTTTGTATGCCTTCAGAGTGTGACAACAATAGCCTCTATTTTTGTTAGCAACAACCTGTATCCTTGCATTAAAAAGTTGGATTCTAAAATTTAAAAGAAATGTTTTTATTGAAAAATATAATCGCGGAGAATAATTTTCGCCACATTCATACAGTTTTATTCTGATAACATGTGTTCATTTTGCTATAATGTGAATGTTCAAAAGGTTTATTTTTATGTTTAAATTAATCTTAGTGATTTCTTAGCTTCCACACTCAGGGGTGTTAAGAGGGCCGAGTCGAGTCGAGTTTTCATCTTTAAGTGTTAAGTCTATGTTTTAAATGTGTCAGTCTAACCAAGTCTGTTAACTATTATGAATATAATTATCGATCTGTAACTTGACTTATTTACAAAAAGTAAAAGCATGATTTAGCTGGCTTGTTAGCCTTTTTAATAAAAATTAAGACAACAAAAATTTATCCAAATAGAATATATAATTAGCAATACTAGTAATTCCATAGACCATAAATATTCATAAATTCAATGTATATCCAAACAGCATAATATAGAACAAAATCATTTAAAAAGTCTATTTAACAAAAAAATGGGGTGAAATAGATTGAAAAGAGAGAGGTGACTAATACAAGTAATATAAAAAATATAAAATATAAATAAAAATTGTTATACTATACCAGCCTGAGAGGCTCTAAGATCGAGATTTTAAATTGGAGTACAAGACCTTTTTATTAAACGAGCTTTTATACAAGTCTAAGTCTGATTCAAAAATTAATTTTAAATATGTAAACTCAGACCCTTCACAGGCCGAGTCAAATGCCTCTTATTCATTTACCATCCCTAACTCCACTATAGTCAATATGGAACTTTGTGGTAAGTAAGTTGGGCAACAATTTTTTTTTTTTAATCTAAGTTTCTTTATATTATTCTTCATTTGAAAATGGAAGTATAAAAAAAGATAAATTATTTTTTCATGCAATAGCAGATTATTTTTTCATATTGTGAGACATTGATATCCGAATTATTTTTTGTTAACAAATGGTAAGATACCTCATGTGATATGAGAAAAAAACTAAACCCATAAAAAAGGTAATAATTTTTTTTATGAAGCAGAAATTCTTCTTTTGACACCTAAAATAGTTGTGGGACCCACATATTTCATTATTACCAAAAAAAAGGGGGATTGATCAATTACATATTTGCTAATAGTTTTTTTCATTTTTTTTGGGATCAAAGCTAACAGCTATTTAGTTTATTGGAAGTAGCAAACAAAAAAAGAAAATTAATTTAAATGTTGGGTTTTATTTTTTAACCAAAGCATAGCCCAATTGAATGGGCCTTTACAGAGGCAGTCCAATTCATAAGAAAAACCCTAAAATGGTGATTACGATTATAAAAACCCTGCAAATTGTGTTGCCTGTTCTTCCGCCGAGCGTAGAACCAGAAGGAGGAGGAGGCAGCATTTCGTGCATCCACCGTACCAAAATGGTTAAAGGAAGACAAGGAGAGCGTGTCAGGTTTCTGATCTAACTCTTCTCTACCTTTTTTATTTTCTTTCTGCGCCAGACATTATGGTTTGAGTTTTGTTTCGTTTCTCGTGCAATTCTTTTTAGCTTCTGTTGTGTTCAAGCATATAATTTTAATATGTAACGTCTGTGGAGATACATGTTTAGTTTTTGTTTTTAGGAATCGCTTCTTAGTCTTCGATCTGTGGTTAGAGTCTAGCAATTATATAATTACTTTGGATGAATTTTAGAGGTTTTTACTTAAATATGGCAGATTATGCCTAATCACATTCATGATGTAGTACATGATTATCAGTTTTAGGGCATCTGTTTGCTTTGGCTAATGCGTTAAGTTGCTAATGCTAATGTTGTCATTCTTCTTTTTGTGTATCAGGCTTTACGTCAGAGGTTCAATTCTTGGATACAAGAGGTTTGTTTTTTTCATTCTCTTTTGGATTTATTTTACAGATGTCTTTTTTCCCCCAATTTCGTGTTATGTGTTAACTTTAAAGTTTTCCAAAAGTATCTCTAAACAACAGATTTGGGTTTACGATTTTCTCTTGATTCTGCCAATGGCATATAATGATATAGATTCAGGTTGTTTGATTTGATTTCTGCTGAAGATATTGGTGTTGGTGTTTAGGTCCAAGTCAAATCAATACCCAAATACCTCTCTTATCCAGATTGAGGGAGTAAACTCCAAGGAAGAGGTTGCCTGGTACTGTGGGAAGCGCATGGCATACATTTACAAAGCCAAGGTGAAGAATGATGGAAGCCACTATCGCTGCATTTGGGGTAAGGTTACCAGGCCTCATGGTAACAGTGGTATAGTCCGTGCTAAGTTCAAGTCTAACCTGCCTCCAAGATCAATGGTAATTTCTAGGCCATAAAAGTGATTAATTTTTTTGGCTAACTTTTATATGGTTTATGAGTGTTTTGAGCGTTGATCCATCTGCAGGGAGCAAGGGTTAGAGTTTTTATGTACCCAAGCAATATGTGAGGTAATTTTACCATTTTATTGATACTTGTTGACTTTTTATTCTTTATCAGTTGTTGTCTTAATGTGGTTGCCCTGTGCTTCTTGATTCTCAATCATAGCCATACTAAATGATTCACTCACATGCTATCCAGAAAAGGCTGGGTTTTCATATCCTAATCTGCACAATCCAATCACTGAAAACATTGTATTGTTTTATTTTTGTAATTTATTTAAAACCGCCCATTAGATTGATAGTTCCTATATGTTCCTGATTTGGTTTCAGCTGAGAGAATACCTTGCCCATGCTTCATATATAATAATTGATCATAGGTCAATCCAACTTGCTTTCTAAAAATAATATGCTTCAGATTATGTAGTTGCCTCATCTATTTTGAAATAGTAATATAATATTAATGTAAGTAAAATTCATGTGCAAAAAACTTTAGGAGGTTATTTTGTTTGAACTTAATGTTTTGTAAGTTTTTCAATGTCTCAATTCATTGTTATTAAATTCCTCACTTTTCTCATTTGGTTACAACAGTGGTACCATGTTCCCCAATTTCATTGTATTGTCTTAGTGTTCTATCTGTCCGATTGCCTTGTTCAAAAATTAAAATTGATCCTTTGATCTCTTTCTTTAAGAAAATCGCACACAGTTCTTCTTGGGAACCTATTTTACAAAACAATTCTCAGGATTTTATCTGTGCGTATAGCAATTGAAAAACCTTTCTGCTTGAGCCTTCTCCTTTATCCATGGAGATATGCTCCAATGTAATTGGCTTACAGTTTCATCCATTTTCTCTAAGATTGATTAATTTATTATTATATTGTTATTTTGTTGCTTTTGCACTTAATAAGACATTATATGGCATGCTTGATGGTAGTTTTCACATCCCTTTCAACCAAATATTTGTCTCCAATGTAGTTTGCTTATTGTTTCTTACTATACGTATATGTTTGTACTTTGAATTGAGTTTCTAGGCAATCAATCATGAATGCCTGGTGAATTTATAAGCCCTTCATTCTCTTCATTTATAGCTGATTGAAGCCTCTGTTTTACATTTTTTTATGTACTCAGTCGCCCTACATAGTGTTTGTTAATGTTCTATTCAATCGTGTGACCTCCATGATACTAACACTTCTGATACATTGTTTAGTTTATTATAATAATCAACTGATTGAATTTTTTTTTAGAATTTACTAATTTTTTTTAACTTCTGTTCCCAATTAGAGTACTTGAGAATTTACTATTTCATAATGGCCGTATCTACGTTATCTAATTGGCCATGAATTCACATGCTTATTTTTTGGCATTTCGGTTTTCTTTGCAGATTTACAGGTCTTGTTGGTGCCTATAGAGTTTATCTGTGACTAGAGAAGGCTGTTGCAATATGCGAGTTAAATTTTGATGTCCTTTTTGAGCAGAATAGTTTCTTTGTTTTTAGGATGGTGAATGAACCTCATGTTTTTTCTTCATTCTCACTGCTATGTTTCTTCTTAATGAGGATTATAACTCAATTTCGTAAATGGATTTCTTCCCCCATTAACCTTATCACATTAGGTTCAGTTTGATGTCCTCTAAGAATCGGAATTGGAAATTCAAGCATGAGGTTCATATGGATTAAGGGAGTACAATATTTACGGGAAAAATCATTAGTAGAATAATACTATATGGGAAAAGATTAAGGGACTAAACATCGATCTCCTCATATACATGTTTTTGAAAAAATTTATTTTTTAAGCATTTAATCTGAATTTTCATCTTTGTGAACTTTGAGCACTGCCTCTACCGCTCTCCGTCGGTTTAAGCTTCGCCCTTTAACTGTGTGAATTCATGCCCATGGATTCAGTATTGGAGTTGCTATCAAGCTCCATTTCATGCTTGTTCTCATTGTACCTGTGTTTTGGTATCATCTTTGTTGCCCGCCGTGTTTCTGACTACTTTCGGCATATCACTCTGTCATGCGACAACGTTGTATCTTAACCTGGGGGAGACAATGAAGAGGAAATATTATTACAATAAATTTTAATCATTTCTTTTCTCTTTAAACCATGCCCAATTTAAGTTTAGAAATTTTGCTCCCTTAAAAATTCACTTTCTCTAGCATAGGAGCAAACATTGCCTCAAGGGTGTTGGCTGGGTTAATTTCACTCGTTTTCTGTTTTGCTCTCGATTGTCGTTCCATTGTCCTGGTATAATATTCGTTAAGAAATGTATGATTGCTTGTTTACAGTTTTATGAGGTATTGAACGCTGGTTTCACAATTGGTAATGCATTTAGTTTAATCTGTTGGAAGTATATGTAAACATTGGTCAATGTAATTAAAGGTCTTCGATTATCAAAATTGAACATAATGAGGTCAAAATGCAGTTCTTGACACAGTAGTAGCGGTGTAGCATTATAAATTGTAGCTCTTAAAGCAATGTGGACTGAGTAATTGCTCGGACTAATCTGGAGGATTGTGGCATTCGGGCCACGACATTTTGCATTCTATAACAAAGACGCGGCTGTATGTGGGTGAATCTTTGCTGCAAAGCCACGCAAACACCCAAGCCCAAAATAAACGAGAAGTTCTTTTACTGCTCCGAAATCATCTATTATCCGCTAGCATTGTTGAAGGAGCACTGAAAAATAAGAGAAAAAAAAAATCTAATAATGCAATTGGGAAGGAAGTTGTAAAGCATAAATGATATCCCTCTTTTCTTCAAGGACAAATCACAATTGTATAATATATTATAATGAAAATAATCCTCATGAAATTATATGTAAGTGTTGTTATATATTTTGTTTGTAGGAAAAAGTCCAAGAAATAGAACTGCATTTTTGTCTAGTTCTATGAATTCCATGGATGGAATCATCAAAATATGTTAATAACAAAAGATGGTAAGATGCCTGAATAGTGAATAGTCTATCGAAACTTCATCAGCGACAAAAGCAAATAAATAATTGAAAACAACAGTCTTAATTATTTGGACTTATATATTTAAAAAACACTATCAGTATAAAACCTTTCTATAGTATCTTTAAATCATATCAGATCAGATCATTTAAAAAAAATATATAATTATCACAACAACTACTTGATGAAATTTAAAATCTTATAATAATTGAATGATTTTTGTGCACGGATGTTTTAATGAACAAAATATGCTCCACCGTCTTTCTCCCTCTAGTAAGTTTGACTTTTCATAAATCATAAATGAACTTTAGATTCCAAATGTTTACATTGGAGAAGCAGAGTGAGAGCGTGAATCCACATTTCTAAACTATGTTTGCTTTTGCATTGATTTTTTGTTAAGAGCGTTTGAGTATATATTTGTGAACCATGTGCGCTTCCCCGCCTTCAGTTATTTTCTGCATAAAAATTGGAGAGCAAAAAGGTGGCTCAATAAGGGCCCATTATGTGTGCTGGGAGATCATGTGCCACCCTAAGGAGTGTGGTGGTCTTGGTATTATTGATCTCAGGATTCAAAATGAGGCTTTTATCCAGAAGCTAGCCTGGAATCTTTTATCTGGTCAAGATAGCCTTTGGGGGAGGGTGCTTATTGGAAAGTATGGTAGAAATCATGATCCTTACCGTAGCCTTATTGCTAAGCCTTGTGACTCTTCTCTGTGGAAAAACATATGTTTAGCTCACTCTAAGATTCTTCATCACTTGGAGTGGGTGGTTTTGGATGGCAAGACAGTGAACTTCTGGCTGGATCGTTGGGGTGGTTGGCCGAATCCTCTTTTTGATTTGGCTCTCATTAAACCTCCTATGTCTGACCTGGATCTCAAAGTTTGGGATATGGTGGACTCCAATACTGATGATTGGAACTGGGAGTATTTGGATCAATTCTTGGATGCTGCAGCTTGCATTAGATTGAGCAATATTCCTCCCCCTAGTCCTGGGAATCTTGGTGATTGGCTTAACTGGAAAGTGATTAGCCCAGGTAAATCAATTGTTAAAAATGCTTATAATCATTTACTGAGGTCCCAGCCTATTAAGGACTCTTTATGGGCAGCTATTTGGAAGTGGAGAGGTCCTTTCAGAATTGCTGTTTTTTTATGGTTAGCTTGCCTTAATAAGCTTCCTGTGAGGAGCATTACTTGCCACTGGGGTGGTGGGGAGAGTGGCTGTCCCTCTTGTGGGCTGGAACAAGAAACTTTAATGCACATTCTCAGAGATTGTACAGTGGCCAGGAGCATTTGGGGAAGGTGGTTTGGAGGCTTTATTCCTGTTGCTTTCCTATCTTTGAATGGGAGGGAGTGGTTTAGAGCTAATCTTTTTAAGCCTTTTAAAGCACAGCTTTGGAATTCTTGGAAGGAAATTTATTTTGTTACTTGTTGGTATCTGTGGCAATGGAGAAATTCCATTATTCATGATCCTGTTTTTTCTAGACCTCAGGATCCAATCAAGAAAATTCTTCATTTTTTGACAGGTATGAAGAGAAATGGAAATATAGATCCTTTTGCTCTTGGTCCTGATAATCCTGTTCATTTTGGGAAGATTTGCCTGGGAGGGGCTCCCATTGATATTATGCTTTTTGTTGATGGTGCTGTGCAGCAACCGGACAACATTGGTGCTTGTGGTGGAGTGGTCTGTTCACCGAAAGGAAGCTGGATCAGTGGCTTCTCTTATCATATAGGTCCTTGCTCTCCTTTGGAAGCTGAGCTTAGAGGTATTCTGCATGGTCTGAAGTTGGCTGCTAGTTTAGCGATAACCAGAGTGTGGATTGGCTGTGATAGTAAAGAAGCCATCTCTTGTCTCGGGTCTGATATTGATGCTTGTGGGCTGGCTAGCTTGATTGCTCTGATTAAAATCACAGCTGCAGGTTTTGATCAGGTTCTTGTGAATTATTTTCCTAGAGAAAAGAACGAGGTTGCTGACTCTTTAGCTAAGTTAGGCTTGAGTTGCAAGGAGGGAGAGTTGAGGATTTTTTCCTCTCCCCCTATGAGTTCAGTTCCTTTTTGGAACCTTTTTTGTTTTAGTTTGGTTGTTGACCATTTGTCTGTAGACCTGAATCAGTTGTCTTTGTAGTGTTTCTGGGCTAGGCCCTCCTTTTTTATCAAAAAAAAAAAAAAAAAAAAGAAAGAATGCATTTTCCTAGTTAACAGCACCCCCAAAGATCTAATTATAATAATTATGGACTAAGTATTTTAGACCCATGATTAATTGCCCAATTGAAAACGCACGACACCCTTTATTAGGAGTTGGCAGACCATACCTATAGACTTTATGTGAACAATAAGGAATGGGAAATCTGACTTACCATTCCGACTCAAGTTGACAAATTTTATGGACTACATGACCAAATCAAAATAGGGTTTTATGTTTATTATGTAGTAGGAAAAGTGATTGTGTAATATTATAGAGATTCGTTTTGCGTGTTATATTTTTTTCTTTTTTTTTGTTTTAAAATGTGTGGGCCCACAAAATGTTGTGTGTGTAAGAAAGTTTGTTGTGTTATGTTAAAGGAGGAAATGAAAACCCATCAAAATATAACTGCATATTCATAAGGAGGGAAATAGTTTTCTCATTTTACATGAGAAATTTTTCTCATGTTACACTCACAATTAAAAGGTGAGATCCATTTTGACTTTTTTATTTTCTCATTTTTTTGTAAATCCCGCTCATGTTTGTGTGTGTAACGTGAGAAAGTATTCCCAGAAAATCAATCCCCTCACAAGAAATTATGCAACCTTTGCTGACATGTTCTAGATCGATGGATGAATAGAAAACTCAGAATTTTTGTTCATTGAAAATTGTGAATATGCCTTCAGACCTTCTCCCACTGCATTATTCAAGTTTATTCCTAACTTTGACTTGGTCTAAACTGTTAGTTTGTGCTACTTAGAAGTACACACGTCGCATCACACGTCTTGGGAGAAGGTGCAATATGCACGACTTTAGGCGCTTTTGCATTACTCGGTCACCTTCAATTCCATTAGGAAAATTATTGGACCTAACAATGCTTTGACTACGTGTATGTATCGCTTGAACGGAGTCTGAGATATTACGCGTTACACCTAGTAGTAGTTTTCTTTTCTTTTCTTTTTTCCTAATTAAAAAAAAAGAAAGAAAATTGTTTTGCGTCAAAATTAATAGAACATATATAAATTAAAAAGAGGGTGGAACTCTATATTTTACTTCGTATGATATCCTAAACAAATAAGTGAGATGGGTTACCATATTACTAAATTTTTTTATTAGACATCTAAATTGGATGAATTATATACTTTTTTTTTCTCTGTTTCCATCATTCACTTTCTTATTTATTAAAAAGTTTGTTTTTTCCTTTTCTTCGAGCTCTGACAAATTTGTTTTATTCACCCAATAAGTTAAACAAAGAAAAAATAACGAACACCAATAATAACAGCTATTTATAATATTATAGGAAGGGTATTATAATTCTCATTCAACATGAGAATTACAATTTTCCTACACATCCTTCGATTTTCGTGATGACATGAGACCTACATATAATTTTTTTTTTACACGTGGATCTCACATACTTTTTATCTCTATAATATGAGATTTCAATTCTCTTTCAACATGAGAATTATAAAACCCGTCGAGTTTATATGCTTTTCAAGGTTTTTTTATTTTATATATGGTGAAATTGCATTCTCTGTAAAACCCATACTAAAACTAAGTTTCTGGTGGGACTTTTTTTTGGTAATCTCGTTTCTGGTGGGACTTTACTTACTTTTTTTCCGTACCGGTTAATAATAATGATTTTTATTACTATTTAAGAAATGTAGTTTTGTTTTAAGTTTTTCATTAAACGAAGTTTTGTATAGTGATATTTCTACTCTCCTTAAAAAATTAATTATACTATTATTAAAGAACTAAAAAATTGGTATAAAATATATAAATTTAAATGAATATAATATATTTTAAATGAAAATATTTTTACAAAAAGTATTTTTCAATCTTTTTTAAAATTGTAAAATAGATAGAATAAAATTATTATATGTAATTTTAAATCAAACATTAAGTAATTTGTTTTTCAAAATTTATATCATGGCGTCTTATATTATCATAACTTATTTTGGAGAAGGGATATTGTAATTATTAAAAAATTTCACTACCAATTTACTACCTATCTAATCACCATTAAATTAACATTTTCTCTCTCTTCAAAAACTTTTTAATATTCTCTCTTTGATCCAATGGTGATGTGATGGATACTAAGTTAGTAGTAAGATTTTTTGGTAGTTAGAATATTCTCACTCCTTATTCTGTCGTATTTACAGCGCTTACATAGTAAATTGACCTCATAATTGACCATAACATGTGTATGCCGACACATGGGTAAATAAAGAGCAAGGGCGTTTACCGAAAAAGAAAAGAAAAGAAAAGAAAAGAAAGAGGAAGGGCACACATACATTGATTCGAATATTCATAAGGGAAAGATGACCCACTTGGATGACGTTTCGTTCGTACCCGTTACTTACATAATCTATTGGTTTATGATTATGATAGACGATGGACTTATTCAGCTAACGAGAAAAACTTTCCTGCACCCAGAGCATCATGTTCTGTTTTATTATAAAGAGAAAATATTTTTCTCTAATTGTCCATATTTTTTATATTTTTTTTAAATTTTAATAAATTTCTTTTTTTAATAAAAGAGAGTGTCGAATTCAATGATTGCAGTGCACCAAAAATTTTCTCCCACCTAACACGCGGAGTTCGTAGCGATAATTATTTTTCAAATATAAAATTTAAGGTTTTTGTACATCTCCCTAAAAATAATCTCTATACTAGATGTCTTTTTTTTTGGTATCCTTACTAGATGTCTATCTTAATCTCCAGTGCCATTGTAAGTGTTATCAAAACTAAGTCATATTTGTGGCTTATTTATATGCGATTAGTATGGTAGGAGAGAGTTTTATTTCCTAGACCATGTGAGGAGAAGAGAAAGAAATGGGCTACAACATTTTCATGTGTGTGTAGAAAATATAATTTATCTTCTAAAATATAAGAAATATTATTCTCTATTTATTCTGTAATAGGTAAAACCCTAAAGCAATATTGTTTTGAGATTTATAATAAAAAAATAATGGATATTTTAAAAATGTTACATTACTCTTTATATTATGAATTTTATTATAATATCATTTATTTATAATATATATATATATATATATATATATATATATATATATATATATATAGGATTTTATAAAAATTATATTGTAGGAAAAGTAATTGTATTATGTTATAGAAATTATTTTCAGTGCCATATTTTTTAAAATATATATATATATATAGCAAAAGAATCATGGTTGTAGAATCTCCGAATTTTGACAACCTCCCCTCACCTTAAATTTTAATCACCGATGCCATTGATACTTCTTTCTGGACTTGCTGCAGATTATCAATCCCCTTTTTTATTCTTGGAAGAAGCAGAACCATTTTTTGTTTCTAACATGGATTTTCCCGGTAGCCTAACACTGTTCGATCAGCAGAAAATAAAAAATAAAAATTGAAAGCTAATAGAAAATTTATTCCTTTAAATACTCTTCACTTTAGTGATTGTTTTTAAATTTATTTATAGGCGAATGTTATATTTATAAACTTTTTGTTTATAAATTCTTACAAATTACATTATATTTGACCGGTCATACTTCAATCAAGAGTGCATGACTGGTCATTCTGAGTATAATTTAAAAAAAAAAGTTTGTAAACGAATCATCCCCCTATTTATATGTTCAAATTAATTTTCAAATTTATATTACATTTGTGATTTAACTTGGTCATCTAAAAATATTAGGAAGATAGGAATATTTATAAGTGATGAGAAGAAAAATTAAAATTGTTCTGGCCGGCCCAATACACTAACCTAATAAGGCAGACCCAATACTGAGAACCCAAGCCACCTCATCTCTAAATTTATCACCCTGCAAGCATCATTGTCATCCCTTACAAGTAGACCAGTCTCCCAACATAAGACACCAAAACGTCTTATGTTGGGGAACTCCTCCTATCGTTTTACCTCCATAGACGCCCAATATACCATCTTGGGAGCTCCCCCCTCCCCACTTTTTCCCTACATAGCAGTTATTGTTAGCATAGTAACAAGTTTTATGAAGTACCGACACTTCAAAAATCTTGACGTGTCGTGTCCGACACTTCCCGACACTCTCGGACACTCCGACACTCCCCAACACTCCAACGCACGTTATAGAAATTCAAAAAAGGTTTAAAGGTTACATTGCGTTGAGTTTTTAATTCCAACAATTAAATTCGGTGGATTACGATTACTATTTTATTGAGTTTAATATAAATATTTGAGATATTTTATTTTTTTGCAAAATTTATGAATATTTGAAGTTTAGATTCATTTTTTTATTAAATTATTGAATATTAAATATAATATACATCACATAAATTTAAAATATTATTTAATATCAGAACGTATCCTAACATGTCGAAATCTAACATTTTTTAAAAGTAACGTGTCGGAATGTCGTGTCGTATCGTGTCACGTGTCCCGTGTCAGTATCGTTGCTACATAACAACTGCAAAGTGCTCAGCCTTAGCAGGCCAGGCTACTTTTAACTCCTCCTTAGGATAGTTGACTCGACATATCCTCTATCATATTAGAACCTATAAATACCTCATCCTTTCATCACTAGAGGGATCAGATCTTTATAAAAGAAATATTTTTTATGCTCCAAGACCATCCAATAATCCGGTGCTCCCTCTCATAATATAATTTTTTTCTTTTCTTTTTATCCCTGCTATTTTTTCTCTTTTCCACTTTTACCCTTCCATTTACACTAAAGGACCTCCAAAAGAACGGTGGTCCCGGACCACAATAAATAATCTCCTTTATAAATTGTTATACTGCCAATTTAGAAAACCACCATAGTATTTGCATGTCACTCCTTTCTCCCATTTTATACACACTTTACTAGACTGCCTTTTGTGGTATTGGTCATCTATGATGCACGGATACGGACACGGGACACGACACGACACACCGACACGATAATTATAAAAAATGTCATATTTCGACACGTTTTGATATTAAATAATTTTTTTAACATATATATAATATAATTTATATTTAATAATATTAGAATCCATAATAAGTCATATAAGCAATCAAATATTTAAATTTCATCACATAAATATAAATATAAATAATTTTTCGTACTTTGTTAATTTTTCATGTCAAATTTCATAATAGAAAAAAATGAATTTATAAATGAATTTTTTTTATATTTAGTTAACAAAATAAAATTAGGATTTAAAAAAAAAAACGTGTCCGAGCGTGTCCTAGCGTTGACTGCGTGTCGGAAAAACGTGTCAGAATGTGTCCGAGAATTGACCACGTGTCCCCAAATGTGGGCCGCGTATCAGACGCGTGTCGATGTCGGACACGTGTCCGACATGCAATTTTTTTTTTTAAAAGAGGCGTGTCCGTGGTTTGGAGTTGGTCATAATCATAGTTGTGCTTGTCACTCCCGATAATAACTATTGCACCCTTTTGGGTTACATAATAGACTTTCTTTTTTGGTAAGTACATAATAGACTTTCTGATAAGCCAATATATGACGCACCGACACTTCAAAATCCTGACGTGTCGTGTCTGACACTCTTTGACACTCCAACACGCGTTGTAAAAATTCAAAAAATATTTAAAGATTGCGTTGCGTTGAGTTTTTAGTTCCAATTATTAGATTCGTTGGATTACGATTACTATTTTATTGAGTTTAATATAAATATTTGGGATATCTTATGTTTCTTTGCAAAATTTATAAATAATATACGTTTAGATTCATTTTTTGTTAAATTATTGAATATTAAATATAATATACACTACATAAATTAAAAATATTATTTAATATCAAAACGTGTCCTAACGTGTCGAAATCTAACATTTATTAGAATTAACGTGTCGGAGTGTTATGTCGTATCGTGTCATGTGTCCCGTGTCAGTATCTGTGCCACATAGAAGCCAATGGTTCAAACATAAATGATGAAAAAATTATCGTTAATTTATATTTAGAAAATTGAGGTTTTTTCACCATAACTTAAATCACTTAAAATATCCATTCTTTATAAGGACTTACATAGCAAAATTTCAAAAAATTAAAAACAAATCCATACACTTATTGTATGCTTGGCAGATAAAAACTGAGGCAACAAATTTATGGACAAGTTATTCATGAGTTTATGGTCCCCGTTTTTACCTCTAAAGTCAAGTTTATAGTTAAATATTCCGTAAGAAAAGGGGTTAGAAAGCATCCATTTGTACACGTGATGAGAGACTTCAACAGTCAGCTTGCTCATTAAGTATCTTATTGAATATTGACATGTCAAATAAGGAAAATGAAGCGCAAAGCGAGGAAATGCTCTCAACTTCCATGTGATACGATAGCAAACACAGTAAGGAGATCCTAAAGCTTTAGAGACTATATTGGAATATTACTCAACTAAGAGTAATAGAGTTCTACTTTAATGGTTAATGGATTAAGCGAAATATATATAAATAAGGGGATTTATGAATGCAATGTCTTAAGATTTTAGGTTATGATATAATGTCAGACACAATTTGATATGGTGGTGTAGCCCTGAAGCACCGATATTCCGAATTTTTTTTTCCAACGTATCTGATACGCGTATCGGGAACGTATCAGAAATGTATTGTATCGTATCGACAAATTAATGATCGTATTGAGAACTTATTTGGAACGTATCGAAAACGCCGTATCGGAGTCGGTGCTTCATAGACTGTAGCCTTAATATATTGGTGGTAGTTTTCTGTTACAGGCTTCTCCTTGGACCTGCCTAGTAATAGTATTAGAGCTGGATTAGATTTGGGTTAGTCAAATGTTTGGCTAGGAGGCACATTGCATACTTCAGGCCCGGGTACGGAGGGACTCATGAACCCAATACCTTAAGATTTTGGGTTGTGACATGATATCAAATCCACTTAATATGACAATATAACTTTAATTTATTGGTGGTACTCTCCAACTACAAGCTCCTTCAGAGTCGAGTTGGATTCGGGCTAACAAAATGTTTGACTAGAAGTTAAGTTGAGTACATGGGACCATGAACATCATGCATTAAAATTTTAGGTTATGACATGATATCGAACTCAATTAATATGATAGTGTAACATTAACCCATTAATCTCTCCTACTACGGGCTCCT
This sequence comes from Gastrolobium villosum, assembly GCA_032173675.1. NCBI lineage: Eukaryota > Viridiplantae > Streptophyta > Magnoliopsida > Fabales > Fabaceae > Gastrolobium > Gastrolobium villosum. The sequence goes on along the minus strand of JAVKPL010010406.1, from coordinate 3,964 downwards.
CCTTCGACGCCTAACACGCTCTTTAGGTAATTGTAAATTTCAGACAATTATCTCACACACACACATGCAATCCATGGAAAGCAAGAAGCTTTCTTTATAGGAAAAAAGAACTTTAATGTTGTAGGAAAGTTGTTAGGTTATGTTATAGATATAGAAATTGTGGGACACACATTTGTTTTCAAAAAATAAAAAAACAAAATAAGTGTGGGTTCTACAATCTTTATCTCCATAACATAATCTTACAATTTTTCGAGAATATTATACTTCTATTTCCCTTATTTATAAGCAAATTGTTACCCTGAAATCCTAATTTTTATGTTTCAAATATTTCTAGCTACCGAAGGAATAAAAGGGAAATTGATTTCGTTCGCGCCAAAAAGACGGAGACATATCTGAATAATATTATCTCTTTATACTTTGATTTCAATATCAAATTTAGAAGGGAATAATGTTTTTTTAAATAAAATTATCTTCTACACATATAAAAGTGTATGAAGTTCATATGGGATTGAAGAGAAAAAGAAAATATGAATCAAGTATAAAAAATAAAAGGGAAAAGTTCACCAATGCCCACGTGATTTATTACAGAATCACTTATGCCCTGTGGTTTTTTGTATCACATATGTCCCTGTGATTTGTAAAAGAGTATGTTTTTTTATCACATATGCCCATGTGATTTCTTATTTTTTACAAAGTACAAGGACATAGATGATTTTGAAGCAAACCACAAGGACGTTGGTTAACTCTTCCCAAAATAAAATTATCTCATAAACACTAATCCCAATTTAGAATTACATATTTAAGAAACTTTAATCCTTTCCATTTAGACCAACACATTCAAAAAAACTTGATATTACTCTTAAATTTTGGTAAAGCTTATAATTTGTCCAGATGGATAGTTTTTAAGTCTCTAAACTTTTAGCATTGACAAAAAAAAAATGGAAGCCAAAACAAAAAATTGAATTGATGTCTGGGTCCTACACAAACTTGGTTCGGCCCCACCAATTTCAAGATTGGTCATCTTGCATGAAACAAGTTTTTCCACAACGAGTAGGAGGTTGCTGCACAAATTGCGCATTCTTTTATAAAAAACGTAGAAAACAAACAAGGGCGGCGTTTGGACCGGCCCATTCCCATTCCCCCTACCAAGGCGCCAAATGCGATTCTTTTCCTTGTTCCTTACTAATTATCATTTTCACTTTTCCATACCAATATTTAATTTTCTTTCTTTTTCTTAAATAAATTTTTTTTTTGATTCGCTTTCTTTTCTTTTCTTTTCGTTAATCGTTACACCTACCGGCTACCCCCTCCATGTTACCCATCTTATAAATATTATATTTTTCACACACACACTAAACATAAAAATAAAATGAATTAATAAAAGAAATTTATTATTTAATTTTTCCATCACGTCACACATAAAACAAAAAAAAATAAAAGAAAGTGCAGGGAAACTAAATTGTATTGAAGAGCGTTTCGTTTGTGAACATACATACGCGTTTCGTTTACCTTTCCTTTCCTTTCATTTCCAGCCAATATTTATGTGATAGTTTTAATATAAATACAGAGTCTCCTTCTCCGTTTCCACTTCAATCTCCATTGCAATTAATTGCTGAGTTAATTTCGATGAAGCAACAATTTCTAGATTCGCAGATCCATGGAACATGCCCATTTCTCTTTTATTATTATTAACCCAAACCCTCCTTCATTCTCATTCTCAGACTCAGATCCATTCCCTTTGTTCTTGTAGCTGTAGCTAGAGGAGGAGTAGTGCAAATACAATAATACCCCTCGAGAATGAAGAGCTCGAGCCGTTTCTTCACGATCGGGCTTGTGTCGGCGTGGTACTCATCCAACATTGGGGTTCTACTTTTGAACAAGTACCTTCTCAGCAACTATGGTTTCAAGTACCCGATCTTCCTCACCATGTGTCACATGACAGCATGTTCAATGTTCAGTTACATCGCCATAGCATGGTTGAAGATGGTTCCTATGCAGACCATTCGTTCGAGGGTTCAATTCTTCAAGATCTCTGCTCTCAGCCTTATTTTCTGTGTCTCCGTCGTCTTCGGCAACATCTCCCTTCGTTACCTTCCTGTTTCTTTCAACCAGGCCGTCGGCGCCACCACTCCTTTCTTCACCGCCATCTTCGCTTACATTATGACCTTCAAGAGGGAGGCTTGGCTCACATATCTCGCCCTTGTTCCTGTTGTTACTGGTGTCATCATTGCTAGCGGGGTAACTCACTCTTTCTCTCTCTTTCTTCTTCTTCTTCTTCTTCTTCTTCAATCCCTAATCTTGCTTTTAATTTTCGTTTTCGCTCGATTCTTTGATGCCGTTTATAGGATTGAGTTTACTGTGTATATTCACCGACGAAAACGTTATTGATGGAAATTGTATGTTTTTTTGGATTTAATTCTCTACTTCTCTATTGTTTGTTAAGTCCCTTACATAAGTTAAATACTTATATATTGTATCGATCTAATTTAATAATATTTTATTTTCCCCTCTTATGATTTTAGTAGAGTGGTGTATTACTTCATAATAAAGAAAAATTAACATACGGATTTTATTTTATGTTTAGTATATTTTAAAAATAGAATATAACAGAGCTAGAATATGAGCTTAAAAAAGTATACATTTTGTTTTCATTAGAACTAAATAGAACCATCATAATATGTAAGAATCTCTACTTATTTAATCAGTCAATTATCTGGTTTAGGATTGTTTAAGAAGCAGAGCCAACGTTGCTCTATATAATGCCTGATGCCATACAAAATGAAGCTCTAACCAGTTACGGATAGAAACTTGTTTAGTTCATTTTGTGTTGCATTCTTTGTTTCCGATAGACTTTTCTGTTGTCTTCAATTTGTTGTTGTTCTTGTTTTTTAAACCAAACTAATGAATTTATATGCTTTAGTTGCTGCTGAATCAAATTCAACTGTTGGTGTGAGACAGCTTGAGACTTAAGTAGCGGTAAAGAAAATTCCTTTTATGTATTCTTCAAGTGATATTTGTTCTTCTTTTCTTTCTTTGGTTATAGGGTGAACCGAGCTTCCATTTATTTGGGTTCATAATATGCATTGCAGCTACAGCTGCACGGGCCCTAAAATCAGTGTTACAAGGAATTTTGCTTTCTTCTGAAGGGTATGTATAAAGGGACATGCTGTTTACCTCGTTACTTTGTTTTCCTCTTTTTTTACTTCTCAAGATTATATTAAATGGGTACTGACATTCTTCTTCTTGTGGTTTAGAGAGAAGTTGAATTCTATGAACCTTCTCCTTTACATGGCTCCGATGGCCGTTGTTTTCCTTCTTCCTGCTACACTTATGATGGAAGAAAATGTGGTTGGCATTACGTTGGCTCTTGCCAGAGATGATGTGAAGATCATTTGGTATCTGCTATTTAATTCATCCCTTGCGTATTTTGTCAACCTGACCAATTTCTTGGTCACGAAACATACCAGTGCTCTTACCCTTCAGGTATGCCTCGCTTATTCATATTGGCATTACGTCCTTGTTTTCTAAATTAAATATTTTTGTCGAAGATGTCTGCTGTCTTATTAGTTGGAAACATCTAATTTTTGTGGTTGTCATAAACGAGTCTATTATCAATTTACAGGATATATATATATATATATATATATATTAAGCATGTTCTTGTTTACATAAATTCTTGTTTTATTTTTTTATTTGTTCATTTTCGTACATTTTCTGGTGCAGACATTTTTATTTGGTTGTGGTTAATCTTGTTGCCTAATTATTTTTTATTTTTTATATTTCTTTGACAATAAAATTCTTTGGAAGCAAATATGCCTGAGGTTATTTGAGTTTCTAGATTGCCTAATTAATATGTAGTCCAGTTTCTCAAAATTCATGATTACGTAATTTTCCAGTTTATATTTCGTAAGTAATTCAAGAGGGCAGGGCAAGCCTGGAGTCGGTAAAGTTGTTCCTTTGTGAT